>JAWXCT010000163.1:16128-79169 GCA_034509035.1 Saxispiralis lemnorum
CCCCTCGGCCACCCCCCTGCTTCGCCGCCCACCACACGACTGCCGTCCGCCCCAGCACACAGCGCCATGCGCGTTGCGCCCTCGTCCTCCCGAGCTCCCTCGACCACGGCCTCGCGCAAGCTATGACCGGCACCAGAAGAGCCCGACGATGGATGGCGCCCGCGCGTCTTGAATGGAGAACAGCATGAACTTGGACGACCATGGCAACTTTCGAGGGCGGAGCGAGGCCGTGTTGGCCGTCACCATAATTGTCTGCGTGCTGGCGACCGTCTTCGTCTCATTCCGCATGCTCTCACGCGCCGCCATTGTCAAGAGGCTGTCGGTCGATGACTACCTCATAGTGCTGGCCTGGATCATCGCCGTCGGCCTCTCCTTTTGCATCTGCTTCGGTTGCGCCTACGGACTCGGACGTCATCAACGCCATGTCCCCGACGCCTGGCAGTCCACCCTCGACAAGGCCAACTACGTCTTCAGCGTGCTCTACCAGCCCTCCCTCATGGCCACCAAAACCTCGATCCTCGCCTTCTATCTTTCCCTACCGACCACCAACAAGAACTTTAAGTGGGCTTGTATTGGCACCTTGGCCGTGGTGAACGCCGGAGGGCTGGCGCTCACCCTGTTCACGGTCTTCCAATGTCGCCCCATCAGCAGTCTGTTCGTCAGTCCTAAGCCGGTTACCGCGACGTGCACCGACATCGTCACCATCTATCTCTCCTCCGCGCCTCTCAACATCATCACCGATCTCGCCATCCTATTTCTACCAATGCCGATCCTGACCGCCATGCGGCTACCCAAGAAGCAGAAGCTCATCCTCGTCGTCACCTTTGGCTTCGGTGTCTTTGTCGCCGCCGTCGATGTTGTCCGTATTGTGTACCTGCAGTCGGCGTCGAGATACCGTTTGGAAGACATTCAGAACGGGACACAGAGCAGCGATGGAAACCAGCGAGACACGGAGCAAACCGACTTTAGTTGGTACGCTTCTTTGAGCTTCATGTGGTCCGCCATCGAAGTCAATTTGGGGATCATGTGCGCTTGCGTTCCCGGGCTTAAGCCTCTGGTGTCACGCTTCATGCCGCATCTACTTCGCGACCCCGGGGAAGCTTCGTCAAAGCATGACTCTGTCTTCGGCCCCAACGGATGCAATGATATGACTGAGGCCCAGCGAGTACCCTCGACCTTGTCGATGCCCATCAGTCCGGAAGATGTGCATAGGCGCGACTTCAGTGTGTCGAGCCCGACGGCTCGCATCGACGAGAACGCCCGGTCCGCAGGAGACCGGGTGATGGAAGAGGACGCAATGAGCATGGTCGACTTTCTTACCACCCCGGACATGAACCATTTTCCGGCGGCTGAGCGAACCCAGACCGCTTGTACGAACACCTCGCGCAACACGCGCGCGGCAACGCCGACTTTCTTCGACTTTGTTAACATGAAGGGCAAGAAGAGTCTTGTGCACCTCACCAGTCGCGAGTCGATATTCCCGATCGCCATGGTCTCCGTTCTGTTCTTCATCTGGGGGTTTGAGTACGGCTTATTGGATGTGCTAAACCAGCAATTTCAACGCGTCTCGAGCATGAGCTCGACGCAAGGCACGGGCATCCATAGTGCTTATTTTTGCGGATACTTTGCCGGGCCACTTCTCGTCGGTCGTTTGGTTCTCAAGCATTGGGGCTTCAAGGCTTGTTTCGCCATTGGCCTCAGCATATACGCCTGTGGGACGTTGATCTTCTGGCCCGCCGCCGTGCTCACGTCATTCCCCGCGTTCCTCATCACCAACTTCATCGTCGCATTCGGCCTCTCCACTCTGGAAGTTGCGGCTAACCCCTTCATCCTTCTGTGTGGCCCAGCAGAGTATGCCGAGATAAGACTCAACATCAGCCAGGGATTCCAGGCCATAGGCAGCGTCGTCGCACCTCTCATTGCCAACCGAGCATTCTTTCATCAAGAGTTGGACGCCCCGTCGCTTGTGGACACCCAATGGGCGTACCTTGGCATCTCGCTTTTCACGGTCTTCCTTGCCGTAGCATACTATTACCTCCCGCTCCCGGAGGCGACCGATGCCGAGCTCGAGGATGCCTCTCAACGCGTCGATGGCGCTAACAAAGCCAAGGTCGGCAAAATTGATGTAATCTGGATTACCCTCGCCTTTGGCGTCCTCAGCCAGTTCTGCTACGTCGGTGCTCAAGAAGTCAATGCCACCAACTACGACACTTACATGTCTAGATCCGCTCCTTATCATCGCAAGGCCAACTTCCTCGCCATTGCACACACCGCATTCGCCATCTCTCGTTTTCTCGTCGCCGCCATTGGTCTTTGGGTCAAACCTCGTTTCATCCTCGCGTTCTTCTACATTTTCGCCATCGTCTTCGAAGTTCTGGCTATGAACTACGACGGGGACACCGGGACGGCCATGATCACTCTGGTGTTCTTCTTTGAAGGACCACTATTTACACTCATCTTCGCGCAAGCCTTGCGTGGAGTAGGCCGATATACCAAGCGCGCCTCTGTCGCCATCACCATGTCCATCAGCGGCGGAGCGCTGTTCGCCCCCATCGCGAACGAAATCGCCATAAGTCGGCGTGGACCGCATTACGCGCTGGTCGTGGCTGTCGCAGCGCTGGCGGGCGGGTCGACCATGGCTGGCTGGTTGAACTTTCACCCCGCGGCCAGGAAACAGTGCGATCCGATCAAAGACGCGACGAGGATGTCGGAGGCTGAGGGCAGCTCGACGTCTAGCAGAGCGAATCGGGCGCTGGAATTCCTGCACTTTGGGAAGAGGAGGAGCAAGGAAAGTACTGGAACCGAGTGGAGAGAAGGTCAGAGGGAGGCGAAGGATAATTGAGCAGGCTGCGCTACGCCATAACGTTCACCATGAGCGGGGGCCGACGGGTCAAACGGCGTGGTCGTTTGAAACAGTTTTTTGGTGCAAGGCGTCTACCGGGTTTTTGGCGTGTGAGGATATTCTCACGCTGACGAGCGGGGGCTTGGTCTACTTTCGTGTGACCAACGAATCAAGGAACGATGGCAACAGAGTCGATGGATTCCCTTGAGATGTTAGTTTGCTTTGATGCTCAATACCCTGTGCCATCCCAATACGAGGTATTCTTGATTGCAGCCCCTGGCTCCCACTATCCCTGTTGCGCAGTCGATCCTGACTAGGTATGTTGCTTATTTGCACATTGCAGCGAAGTGAAATGCCTAAGAACCGTGCGTTCGTTACAGCGGGTTTGTGCTCGGCCGCAGCGATCTTTGCTTTTGCTGGCGACTTTCTCGGGCATGCATCAACGATCACCCACACTATCGTGCACTGCTGACACCTCTTTGCCAAGCGAGCCTCTTGGTGCACCCCTAGTCTCGCCTGGCTGCGATCGTGTGTTTGTGAGATCGGTGCGAGAGCGAATGCAATGCTCAAGTGAGTCGATGTCTCTAGACGCTGTGGGGCAAGCCATACTCTTGATATTCCTGGAATTGTGAGGTAGAAGCTTTCCATCTCGAAGCTGCTGTACCCTTGCGTCGAAACGTCGAGACTAAGCATGTACATTGCATCCAGCCCACTTCGGTCAGCAGCATGTCAGACGAATCACGAAGTCCGTGTTGCAGACTCAGGAGGTAAAGAGAAGTGGAATTCCATTGACCAAAGCAAGCTCCGGGGCCAGCCTTCTCTGAGGGACCTTATGTCCGGGCTTGCGCTGAGAAGTAGCTGAATTGTGCAGGTGGGCATGTTCAGTGTAGACTCATCCATGTTTCTTCCTGGTCGGCCGGCGGTGTCATGTATTGATCCGGCCAACTTCCCCACGTGCTCATCAGTGCAGGTGCCTAAAACACTTTCCAATCAATCATCGTCGGGCGAGAGGGGGAGTTCTTAAGTCCGCTAAGCTACGTCATGGGCGACATGCTCTGCCGCATGAGGTATTTACCTAGGTCTCCACGCCTGTGTAGAATATAAGATAATTCACATGCCAGGCCGCAATGTTCGATGGACCTGATCTTACTCACCTCAACATCCCGAAAACGATTTCCTGATTCAGCTCAGGAGTGGACAAGTTCGGAGGGCAGCGGATACTTCACCACGTCGACGACATCAAACGGCCGCCACTATGGAGAAAGCACAGGAAGTTCTTGGTAAAGTGACCGGCGGCAAGGTCGGTCACAAACTGCCCGTCCGCAAATTGGGCAAGCAGGGTCCAGAGGTGACCGCCATGGGGTTTGGAGCAATGGGATTGGTAGGTGCAGGCTTTTTGGGCTAGAAGACTTTCGACCGGATATGTTGACCATCTCGTACAGAGTGCTTTCTATGGGAAGCCGAAGCCAGACGAGGACCGACTCAAGATACTTGACAAGTGCTACGAGTTGGGCGAGACGTTCATCGACACCGCCGACATTTACAACGACAACGAGGTCTTGATCGGTAGGGACAGCCCAAGCTTACGCCCTCCCCCCGCCGAAAATGCTAGCAACTGATTTTGAAACAAGGCAAATGGCTTGCCGCGAACCCCCACAAGCGTGAGCACATCTTCCTCGCCACCAAGTTCGCCGGCCGTCCTAGCTCGAATGGCTCGATGTTCATGGATTCGTCGCCCGAGTGGTGCCGTCAAGCCATTCAGGCTTCCCTAGAGCGCCTCGGGTTGCCCTACGTCGATCTTTACTACGTCCACCGCCTCGACGGCAAGACGCCCATCGAGAGCACCATGGCGGAGATGAAGGAGCTGAAGCGTGAGGGTAAGATCAAGCATATCGGACTGTCCGAGTGCAGTGCCGAATCGCTACGCAGGGCGTGCAAGATTGAGCACGTCGATGCAGTTCAGATCGAGTACTCGTATGTCCATCAACACGCTTCCCACTCGGAATATTACTGAACGTTTTTCGTAGACCTTTCACCCTCGACATCGAGTCCGAGGAAGTCGGCCTCCTCAAGGCCTGCCGCGAGCTGGGCGTTTCAGTCGTTGCCTACTCACCCATCGGCCGCGGCATGCTGGGAGGTCAGATCCGCAGCCCGGACGACTTCGAGGAAGGGGACTTCCGCAGGTTTGCTCCTCGCTTCTCACCTGAGAATTTCCCCAAGAACTTGGAGCTGGTCGACAAGATCACCGAGATGGCGAAGAAGAAGAATGTAACCCCAAGCCAGTTGACGCTGGCGTGGATTATGGCGCAAGGGCAGGATTTCTTCCCGGTGAGTTACCGTCGGAGGGGATGCGAGGTGGGATTGAGCAACGCTGATATATGGACTTTTCAGATCCCGGGGACCACCAATCTGGAGCGCTTGGAAGAGAACGTTGGAGCGCTCAAAGTCAAGATTTCCAAGGAAGAAGAGCAGGAGATCCGCAGGGCTTGCGAGGCTGCCACCGTGTCTGGCCTACGGTACAATGCCTTCACCCCATATCAATGCACAAGGTCGGCTAACTCGTGCGCGATGCCTAGTTACCCTGAGTCGTTCATGCAGGCCTGCTTCGCTGATACGCCTCCATTGGAGTCGTAGGGTTGGAATTGGGATGCGATGCGCAGTGCGTGGAGATCTGCTCCATCAGCCGTTCCCTCAAATCTCCATCTCTGGGAGGTTATGACTCTCATTGCTGTTGACGTTGTTTCATGTTCTCTTTAGCAACTGAATGAGTCTGAGTAAGGATATCAAGAGCCCACTGCATGTAGTTCGATATGGCCAGAATGTCTATTTCTTCCCCGATGTTTGTCTGTGATGGATTTTGTCGACACCAATTTAGGGTCTAGTCTTGCTGCATTGCCCCGCTGTCTAGTCCAGCCCGGCACCGGTCCGATTCTCGCTTGTCGCGTCCCGCTTGCAGCTTGGCGTTAGACCTGGCCGACCATCCAAGTCAGGGTAGTTGTGTCGACTTTGCCGTCGAGACAACTCTGTTGTCCAATCTGCCCGTTCATTGATTCTTGCTTGTCACTCGCACAGGTCTCGAGCACTCTAGTTCCGCGATGCACTGTCAAAATGCGCTTTTCAAAAACTGTCGGGTGGCGACGCCCATCAGCCACCCTGTCTAGTCCAAATGTCGTCAGCCGCTGTCTGCGACTGTCCTCCGACGCCCTGCTTTTTCGTCTCCCAAGAGCTTCCACCTGCCCCAGGTCATTCATGTCCATCCCGTAGTGCCTCTCAATGCCGCCATCTTGCCCAGCATTTCCTCAAGTCATACCGTACCGGACACACTTGCTCGTCCTCACAAATCTAGATACCTAGTCAAAGCAGCCGGAGCTTTCGTCGATCCGCCATGCGCATGGTTCAGAGCATAGATAGCTTCGGCCAGAGCTCTGTCCCGCTTTCCAGAAGCGCAGCTACTTGTACCTTGGTCTCCACCCTTCGTCATGGGCGGGACGAGAGCAGCCACCTATGTCTCGCCAGACTTGGCACGAACGCTCGTTCGGGGAGCAGATGCAGGGCCTCGCCGTGGTAGAACCGCAAATGTTTGAGTCGCCATCACAAAGGCTTTGTGTACGCGTGTGCTGCCGAAGCTCTCGACCAATCATGCTTGATGGGTTGACGATTTCGCACGAAAGTTGTGGTGAGGTTGCGCTGACACTTGTGCCATGGCTGCTGGCCAACTCTAACTTTGGACGTGCGCGTGCGATAGCTATCTCACAGAGCCCCACTACAGCTGTTCAAGTAGCTCTGTTATGGTGTAGGAGAGCATAATATAAAGTCGCCGCCTGCTCTGCTTACCAGTCATTCCAGCCCAACGTTTCTCGACCATCTCTCTGACGCTGTCTTATTGCAAAGGCCACGGACCGTGTCTACTGAACTCAAAAGTCTTGCATCAGAATCAATCGGTACGACCGGTGTTGGCGAAGACATGTCGCAAGCGCGTCAAATGGCGACTGGTCAAGGTAAAGTGCAACAAGCAGGCGGGTGCTTGTCCATCGCGTTGCTCTCGACGGCTCTTCTGCCATCAAGGGCGCGCATGGGCTTGCTGAGAACATACCGTTATTTACAACTTGATCAGCATAATGGCTGCGCAAGGACATGCTTCTCCCTCCCCCTTTTAACCTTGACCGAGTGGCAGTATTGACTGGATGTAGTTGCACCATGTCGTCGGACAAGATTACCTTCTTGACGAACTGGTCAGCAATCGCCCTCGATACGCAACCAAACAGTTCGTGAATGCTGATGAAGCGAACTAAAGGCACGCCACGCCTTATCACGCCCCACTTTACTTGGCTCAAGCCAAAGGGTACTTCAAGGACGAAAACATTAAGGTGGCCTTGTTGGAGCCAAACGATCCAAGTGTATTGGCAACCTCCTCTGCATTCGCTACCTTTTCACTGACCCATCAATCAGGATGTTACCGAAATCATCGGGACCGGAAAGGTGGATATGGGGTTCAAGGCTATGATTCATACATTGGCCGTAAGTGCTTGCTGAGACTGTCAGCCATTAGCTGTGGGAAGCTCATACGCTGCATAGGCTAAAGCTCGCAACTTCCCGGTCACATCTGTCGGCTCTCTTCTCGACGAGCCTTTCACGGGCGTTGTATACCTGAAGTCGTCCGGCATCACGACCGACTTCCGCACTCTGAAGGGCAAGCGCATCGGCTACGTTGGCGAGTTCGGCAAGATCCAAATCGACGAACTGACAGCGCACTACGGCATGACACCCGACGATTACACTGCCGTGCGCTGCGGTATGAACGTCTCCAAGGCCATCATGAACAACGAAATCGACGCCGGCATCGGTCTCGAGAACGTTCAGATGGTGGAGCTGCAGGAATGGCTCGCGGGACAGAACAAGCCCAAGAGTGACGTTCAAATGCTCCGCATCGATGAGCTCGCTGAGTTGGGCTGCTGCTGCTTTTGCTCTGTCCTCTACATCGCCAATGACCAATTCATCGCCAAAAACCCTGAGAAGGTCCGCGCGTTCATGCGCGCTGTAAAGAAAGCGATGGACTTCGTGCTCGCCGAGCCAGAAAAAGCGTGGTCCGAGTACGTCGACTTCAAACCCATCATGGGCACGTCGCTGAACCGTAAGATGTTCGAGCGCAGTTTTGCGTACTTTTCCAAGGATTTGCAGAACGTCCTCCGCGACTGGAACAAGGTGACGAACTATGGCAAGCGACTCGGGGTGTTGGACCAGAGTTTTGAGCCGAACTTCACCAATAAATTCTTGGAATGGTCGTTGGAGGATGACCAGGAGGATCCCATGGGCGATCAGAAGAGGATGATCGAATTGCAAGACAGAGTTGCCGCATCTGGGGGCTTCATGCGCCTGGATGTCAAGAGATGTGCTTGCGCCGTTCCGGCCTCGGCTTGAGCTGTGGGACGTGGTGGACCCAGTACGCTACTCAAAACCGTGCGGATTGATGCTGGGGGTTTTTGATGACAGCGGCGGACGACACTCATTTAGCTAGACATCCTACTTTCAGGGTCAACGGTCACGATACTCGAACGACCTATACTCGTCTACTCTATCATTTCAGTCAGTCTGGGTTCACAAAAGTTGGGTAATGCAGCATTACCGTAGTACCATCAAGCACATGTACACCAGCGTTCCCCAACATTGTCCTGGAAGACAGTATGTACTGTTGTGATATTGCCATGCTGCTGTGTCAAAGGGTGCCCGGATGTTGAAAGAGTCGTACGGTACGGACCGGCTTTGCGCCAGGGGTCAATCAGAATTTCCAGCCAGCTCCGTCATCACGTCGAGCGCGAGAAGCTCGCGTCGTGTTGGCCATTGAAAGTCCCGCCGCACATCAATCATCACATTGTCAAGCTCGATCTCGCAACAATGTCAGCACCAGCCGCAGGTAAGCTCTGGGGGGGCCGCTTCACCGGCGGTCTCGACCCGGTCATGCAGCAGTACAACGAGTCAATCTACTTCGATCGCGCGTTCTACTCGCAGGATATTCGCGGCAGCATCGCCTACGCCCGCGCCAACACGAAGAACCACATTCTCACCGAGCACGAGTTCGCCGAGATTGAGCGCGGTTTTCACCAGGTCAGTCGTGAATGGCAGGAGGGCACGTTTGAGATCAAGCCTGGAGTGGATGAGGATATTCACACGGCAAACGAGCGGCGGCTGGGGGAGGTGATTGGAAAAGACATTGCGGGGAAGTTGCACACCGGACGGAGTCGTAATGATCAGGTTGCGACGGACATGCGGTTATGGCTGCGAGAAGAGCTGGACAAGCTAGAAGCGTTCCTGGTGGACTTTCTGAAGGTCATCGCGGCAAGGGCGGAGAAGGAGGTGGAACATGTGATGCCAGGATATACGCATCTGCAACGCGCGCAGCCAATACGTTGGAGCCATTGGATGCTGATGTTTGGGTCGTTCTTTGCGGCCGACCTGCAGCGTCTGAGGGAGGTGAAGAAGAGGGTCAACCGGTGTCCGTTGGGTTGCGGAGCGTTGGCAGGGAACCCGTTCAGCATTGACCGTGAGGCCATTGCAGATGAACTCGGGTTTGAAGGGCTCATTATGAATTCAATGGCTGGCGTCGCCGACCGTGATTTCGTCGTCGAGACGATGCAATGGGGAAGCATGCTCATGACGCATCTGTCACGCTGGGCTGAGGACCTGATCATCTACTCATCCGGGGAGTTTTCTTTCGTCAAGCTCGCCGACGCTTACTCTACCGGCTCCTCTCTTATGCCTCAGAAGAAGAACCCCGACTCCCTCGAGCTCCTGCGTGGCAAATCTGGCCGCGCGTTTGGACAAATGACCGGCCTCATGATGAGTATCAAAGGCATTCCATCCACGTACAACAAAGATCTACAAGAATCTGTGGAGCCGTTGCTAGATCACGTCAAGACCGTCGGCGACAGCCTACAGATTGCGACTGGCGTGCTCTCGACCCTCGCGATCCAGCCTGAAAACATGTTGAAGTCCTTGACACCGGAAATGCTTGCCACTGATCTCGCCGACTACCTTGTCCGCAAAGGCGTGCCATTCCGGGAAACGCATCACATCTCAGGGCAAGTGGTGGCGTTGGCAGAGAAGGAAGGGCAGCCGATGGACCAGCTGAGCTTTCAGCAATTACAAGGTGTCGACGAACGATTTGAAGAAGATGTCATGGGAGTGTTCGATTATAACAAGTCGGTGGAGATGCGAAGTGCCAAAGGTGGCACCAGCGAAAGTGCAGTCATGGAGCAGATCGAGGCCGTCAAGAAGGCTCTTGCGGGAGAGTAGTAGCGCGGTTCAGGGCCTTTCGTGATGCGTTCAAGCCGGATAGTAGATTTAGTTAGAAATACTTGGACGACGGGACTATCACAAGCTGCGACTCTAATAAAGTGTTTGAAGTGGTTTCAAGAAGCCGGGATGATCTCGCCTGGAGCGAAACTACAGCCCCTCCTTCCTTTCCGAGCTTCGGATGGGCAACTTGGCGTCCAGTCCTGTTGCAAGTTTGTACGTTACACATATCAGATAAGCATCGCCGAATGTCTTGATTTAAAAATGACCGACAAGAATGGATGGAAAATTGAGGAGACTGATGAGGCTGGGAACGTCACAGCGACCTACTTTCAGTCCACGAACACGGACAGCTCGACTCGAGTCGATATCATCGTGAGTTGATTGCCGTCTACATGGTATGGAAAGATGGCTAATCAGCCCGCTGCAGTACCCTACCAAGACCAAGTCGCTGTGGCAGCGAGGTCTCGATGTCTTCATGCCGGCGGGGTATCCCCACAGCGTGACAGAGGATTACCTGGGGTGAGTGCACTATGCCGGAAAACGCAACGCCGGTCAACTACAGCACGACTAATGATTGCAGGTACCAGATCTACGTGAGTAATACGCACTTTCTCCCCAAACCGAGCTAATCAACACCTTTGAAATTTCAGGACTCCCTCCAGGCCTTCACATCCAGCATTGCCTCCCTGCTATCTTCTCGCGCAGTCCTCTCCAGCGTCGGCGTCGGCGACTCGACCGCTTCGCCTACTACCGCCCTCCTGCTATCAATCTTCCAAGATTCCTTCGCACGCCTGGCCACCATTGCCTTCGCGGCACGCCTGGGCACCGCCCTCGAGCCTGAATGCAAGCTCTACCGCCTGCTGGCTGACGTGCTGAACGATGTCGCTTTCGTACTGGACTGCTTGTCGCCCGCGTTCCCCAAACCGCTGCGCGTGGCCGTGCTAAGCTTCGCCAGCGTGCTGCGCGCCTTGTGCGGCGTGGCGGCCGGGTCGGCCAAGGCGAGTCTGAGCCAGCACTTTGCGCGGTGGGGGAACCTGGGGGAGCTGAATGCCAAAGACTCCAGCCAGGAGACGGTGATCTCGCTACTCGGGATGCTGGTGGGTAGTCTGGTCGTGTCGAGGGTGGAGGGAGAGGCGGCGACGTGGGCGACGCTGACGGTGTTGTTGGCCGTGCATCTGGAGATGAATCGGCGCGCCGTCAGAGCAGTCTGCATGCGGACTCTCAATCGGCAGAGGGCCACACTTGTCTGGCATCGGCTCAAGGACGGACTCGTACCTTCGGTCGAAGAGGTCGCAAAGCACGAAAGAATTTTTGAACGAGATGGTGTGCTAAGAGGTGCCGACGACCGAGTGCTGGGCTACTGCACGGTAGGCTCGGATTTCGCTCGAATCCTGCGACAGCTTGGACCACAAGAAACCACAACCAAGTCAACAAAGGTGGAGCAAGAGCTCTTGTCCAAGTTACTATCGCTTCACAAAGGTCAAAATTACCTCATGTGGCGATCGCCAGCGGATCCGCCGCACTTCGAAATTGTGATCAAGCGCGACGCGTCGCGTCGCGATCTGCTCGTGGCCTGGTGGCAGGCGTTGGCCGCTGCAGAGCAGTTGCCGGCAAACAAAAAGCTTCAAGCTGAACTCGGTTTGATGGATCAGCGACTCAAAGTCTTCAAGAGCTCCAGGGACCATGCGTTATCGAAGCTCGAGAGGCACGCGGCTGAGCTGAAGGCAATGGGGTGGGACCTGGACGCGTCGGCGCTGGAAACGACTTCAGGTTCGAGGATCGCCGTCATTGAGTGACCAGTGACACCACGTGTCCTCTATTGGAAGAAGTCGACCTTGCTGCTTGACTGTTTACTGTCGCACGGGTCGAGCGAAGCATGCTAGGTCCGCGAACGTCAAGCCCGCTCCCATCTTTTCACGTTCGTGTTGCGGAATCAGACATGATCATTTCGACCATGACAATCGCGTCATGGAAAACGTTTAGCTAGTCCAGAAGTAACGAGTGGCCATCGGGTGGCAAGGTAGCGAGAACTTGCGAGCTGGCATGCGAAATGAACACTCTTCAACGTCGTGCCGGCCAGAACCTCACCCCGAGATACACAAGCAGGAGAGTCATTTAGCCTCATAAGCATTCATCATATCGCATACATTTCCCGTCCAGATCAATGCGCCGCAAGAACACCTTGGAACGCCTGCGTCCAAATTCAGGACAGGAAAGTATTTCCTGTCAATGGACCAATCACTTTGCCCTTGCGCGCCGCCTTCATCTCGGCATACAGACTTGGGTTAATGCCTTTCTTCTGCATCTTTCGCTTCTCCTTTTCGCTCATCCCACTAGTATCATAGTTCGAGCTCCTCCATTGGCCACCGTCCTCTGTGCTGACGCTGTTCATGCTGCCACGATCCCCATCTTCAGAGACGGTGTGATGGCTCGCGGCGTCTTCAGCCCCGTCTGTCGACATCGAATTCGAGCGCTCGGCCTGATGCACCCGCGCCAGGGCCTTAGGCTTGTGTGGGGAGGCTTGGAGTTTCTCCACCAGAGAACGGGCGGAGGATGTTGACGTGATACTGCTCCCGCCCGTGCTGCGCGATGACTGCGAGCGCTTGAGGATAGATTGTCTCGGGGACCCCGCATCGGCGCTGCTAGGAACGGCCGTCGTGCCGTTAGACACGCTGCTCTCCTCTCGCTCAGCGTCGGGACGCTGCTCCATAGGCTCCCATTTGGCGCCATTCTTCAGTATGCCTCTCCGCCCTCCAGCGCTCCTGGCTTCAGCTTCTTTGGGATCTAGGGCTGATGTCCGTGCTCTTAGCGTCCCGCTCTCGCTGTCCCATGTGAACTCTTGCGCGGCGGACGAGGGTGTGATGCTCCCGTCCTCGCAATCCTCGTCAGCTTGGTTGTCGTCGAAGCGCGGCTCCAGCGGATAGGGGGCGCTATTTGGCGAGTCGTAAAAAGCGGCAATGGGGCGGGTCCTGGAGGGGCGAGAATTCGTCTCCTCTTCCTCATCGATGCGATCATGTTGCACCCGGATCTGTGAGGAGGAGGTCGTGGGGCGTGGTCGGGAGAAGTTGGGAGTCGTGCCCGGACGAGAGGCAGGGCGGGTGGAGTTGCTGGCGGAGGGGGAGGCGGTGCTGGAGTTTGTAATCGCCGGAGTCAGGTCGGAAGGGGATCGCGAGGTCGCGACGGAGGGGGGCTCGGCCATGGGGAGTGAGGCCGGTTGGACGCAGGTGAAGAGGGAGCGGGTGGGGGTTGGCGGAGCAGGCGGTGGTCAGTCGCAGGAAGAAGCGGGTTCGGGTTGCAGGCATGAAAGACCAGACAGACGGGAGCGGCCATCCGCTTGTCAGGCCGCGAGTCGGGGAGCCGAGCCCCGACAAGCTGGACGCGGGGCACGAGGGCGCGCGCACGCGTCGTGGGGTACGCGGGATCGATGACGTCACCACCATCCTGGAGCAGCACGTGGCAGACGGGATACAACCAGCCCTTGCGCTGGCAGCCAACCTCGACGCCTTCCCAGCACCATCCCCGATCCCATCCTCCTGCAGTCAGGTCCTCCGGCCCGCCCCGTCTTCCCTCCGTCCATCATGCCACCTTCGACATCTTGATCCGCCTCGGCGCTCTCGCCTTCGCCCTGTAGCCAGCGTTCGGGAGCGAACGAGTCGCGATCCTCGCCAAACACTTCGGCCTCGCGGTCGATCACCCATGGGTCATGCCGACTTGTGTGCCGGCGGGGATGTGCCGGCGATCGGGCAGCGTAACGCCCTCGCCCGGTACGATGCGCTCCCTGATTTGCGACACAGCGGGCGAGAATCGCAGCATTTCCTGCACCACCGCCCCGAGGTACGGCTGCCTGGAGGCTTCATGGTCTTGGGCAGGGAAGCTGCCCCGGTCGGCTGCGCGCAACTCCTGTGTGAGCTTGGCATAGACGCGAGGATTCTTCAAGACTTGATAGAAGAGGGCCTGGAACGTATTGGCCGTCGTGTCCCCACCGGCCAGCACATTGATGGCGGTCTCCGAAATGAGGGCGGGGAAGGAGTGCTGCAGCGAAAGGAAGAAGCCGAGGAAATCATCCTTCTGTTCGCGAGTAGCACTCTTCTCCATCTCTTTCTACCGCTCCTGGATTCTCGCAAGGCAGAACTCAATCGCCCATCCCGAGGAGCCGCAGCCTAGTTGCACAATGCCGTTCTTCGTCAGGAGCTTGTCGACCATGGGCTGCTGGTCCGTCCGCGCGAAATGCATGACACCCTTCTCCGCCCCCTCAATGTGTTTGTCCTTGTCTCGCACCGCCTCGATGAATCCCATGCGCGAGCTGAACGTCACCTCTCCCACCACATCATACGCAAACAGGGTCGGACACTGAACACCGCGGACATGAGCGCGGGATCGCTGAGCGAGATGAGGTTGGGCCCGAGTCGAATTGCGTTTCCATGCTTGCGGTGGAGCGCCAGCTGGTCGTAGTGGTGAGTATTGAGCGTCTTGAAGCGGTACCAGTTCGTGAGCGCTGCGAGTTTGGGCTCTGGGAACTTTCTAATGGGGGAGAAGAAGAAGAATACGGCGTAGTGGACCAGGACTGCTATAACGCAGGCGCCGGCGGCGAGACCGAGGTTGAACATCCTGGCGGCGAATAATCGTGACGACAATGACGGGAACTCAACAGGGCCATACTATGACGGTTCCAGCTATCTCATGGTCAAAAGCAATCGAACGCGGCGCAATTGCCGTTACCTCACACGTGCTCTCTGGGATGCACGATCGAACGTACCACCTCGCTTGAGGGACTGGAGCTGAATGTGGGTCGAGGTGAGACAGGCATGATATTCCGCCTTCTAATTTAGCTATATTTGCCTCGAGATTCGGCCAAGTCGACGAGGCGGCAGCGTGGTCAGTAAACTAGCGTGTCATTTTCTCTGACGATAAAGTCCAAGCCAAGCCTCGACAAGCGTTAGGTCCCCCCACGATGTTGGTGGTCGTCAAACCAACATCGAACATCTCCAGGCGCGGCATCCCGCCGTGCGCGCTCCCCCCTAGAATGTTGAAAGGCAACAAACCAATGGCTTAAGCGAGGGACCATTGTTGATGTCAAAATGGTCATCTGTGCCCCTACACGAAGCAATAAAGCGCACTCTGTGGACTTGTCGAAAAATCGATGCTTCTCTCTATTGGCCCTTCACTTAAGCTCGCAACGTCGATCTTGTATCGTGCATTCTGTGACGAAAGCCGTTCAAGCTTCCCACGCATTGCGCACGAGCAGAAGGATTCCACAAGATCGGTCCTGCATACGAGCCGTGCAAGCGCGGTGGAGCCATCGATTGCAACTTGCGAGTCTTTGCGAGTCGGCTCTCATTGGCACCACGAGGTCGATTCGTTTTCTTGCCCGTCTCTGTAACTGCTCGCACCACTCGGGATGTCATCTGGAGACCCAACCTCCACCATAGCCAGCACGGCCCCGAGCGCTAATCGACGCCGTGGAGGAACACTGGCTTGTCGCCGTATTTCACTCCGCAGCATGCCAGGAGTCGTCCTCCATTCCGCAGTCGGCTGCTTCATACCCTCCTTTCGACCTCGAACCTCGTCTTCCGCGCTCCCTTGAGCCCCTTCGATGCGTCGTCCTTCGCCCTCGATCTCTTTGCAGCATGGCCGCCGCAACGGCACCAGCGCTGAAAGGCTCAACGGTGACTGGCACCAGTTGGATGCTTGCGATCATTACTGGCACTGTTGCGGCTCGCCGGGTCTACACTCGTCTTAGAGTCACCGTAGTCACATTCGGATGGGATGGCTTTCTCGTCGTTCTCACGGGGATGCGCTGCAGCTTCCAAAACGGCGTTCAGATCTAACCTGCGATTCTTAGGTCCTTCTCATCCTTTCGAACATTGCGAACACCGTTGCCTGCTCCTACGGGTTCGGGCAGCACATGGCCGACCTCGAACCTGAACAGATCCCACTCGTGTTCCTCTCCACATTCTGCTCCCAGACGGCACTCCTCCCTGCAATCGCAGCCAGCAAATCCGCAGTCTCTTTCTTCTTGTGGCGGATCTGCATTCAGCCGTGGCAGCGCTGGACCCTGTGGTTCATCAGCGGGACGCTCACTTTCCTCGCATTCTTCGTCACCAACATCAACTGAATCCAATGCTTGAATGTGCCGGGAGGAGACAAGGCCTGGCAGTTGACGGACCGCTCCAAGTGCTGGATTGTCATCAGCGGCCCTTCCTTCGCGCTCGGGACAGTGAGCGCGCTGTATGACCTCGCGTTGACACTTCAGCCGTGGGCCATTCTAGCGCCGCTACAGATGCCGCGGTCAGAGAAGAAGAACATCGGTATCTCGCTCAGCTTTGCGGTGCTCGCCGCCTGCTGCGGCGCCATCGGCACCTACCATCGTCAGGGTGAGTTCTTTGGCAGAGGGAAGGGAACGTTGACAAGAGGAGAAGCGAGGAAAATAGGGAAAACAGAGAAAAAAGGCAAGCCAGAATAGGACAGCTGGCCACCTATCAAGGATTTGACGAAGCCGACTATACCTTTTCCACCATTAAACTCATGATTTACGGCATTGCTGAAATCACCATCACCGTCATTGGCGCATGCGTGCCCGCACTTCGGCCGTTGTATATCAAACGCGTGCGCAAAGGACGTAGCTCTGGCTCGCGCCCGCCTCACAAGTCGCCTGGTGACACCGGCGCATCCGGAGCCAAGCGCCAGCAGGGTAGGGCGGTGGCCAACAGCTGGCGACTCGAGGAAGTGACCAGCGGACTCGGGGGGGGCACGGACAGAGGCACGACCAAGACCAGCGCGGTGGCGCCGGACAACAGCAGCGAAGAGAACATTTTGGGCAAAGGCAAGATCCGGGTGAGAGATGAGCTGGAGATTTCGATGGAGGACCGGGTCTCGATGGATAGTAGGAAGCGTCCAGAGAACCTCATATGAGATGCCGTTGTCACAGGCATTGTGCCATCCACTATGTTAAAACGGCAAGTCTCTCATGTCAATTCTGTCGTGCGTGTTAATACTGTCGTTGCTTCAAAGCCAAGGTGACGGCATTGGCCGTGAGGTTTCGGATCTCTTTTGTCGACGATGAGGGCTGGCCGTTGTGTTCGGCCCGTCCTGGAGTAGCACAAATGGCCCCGCCAGCAGCTTTGATTCTCACAGGCTTCAAGACCCATGCGTAGATGTTGTTCGCGGTCCGATCTCTCCAAGAAAATCACGAATGGAGAAGCAGGTGTGGAGCAGGGAGTGTCTGGGTGCTTCCATGGACTGCAAGAGCTGTTCCCCACCACATCCGGCTTTCCCGGGCTGCTCTTCTAGACACGCGATCTTTTCACCGTTAGTAGTCCCATGACGTAGAGACTGGACTGAGCAACGTTTTGCTTACACTTGCACCATCAGCCCACCTCATCATGGCTTTGCGCGCAAGTCATCCGCGACAGGGACCCCAGCAAAGCTAGATCGTCCGCAGCCAGTGGTCGCGCGTCAGCACGCAGAAGCTCATCCACTGGCCGTCCTAGCGTGCTTTGGTTGACCTGAGCTTTAATGGTGGCTTACAGACGTGTTCGGCCATGAGTTGTCTTGGGTTGATCTGTTAGAGTCTAGGGCGCCCGGCGGCGCGGAAATTGAATCGCTCATCCACATGGACGTACGCCGCGTGAGCACGTGACGAGTCCGAGATCTGGTCCAGTGCGTTAATGCAGACATTCCCAAGCTGTACCTGCATGACACCAGTGATGGATGTCGCGTGCGTGGCAAGTAGCGGTAGCGGAGATGGCCAGCTTTGAAGAGCGCTTGCGCCAAAGCATCCTGCCAAATCATGTGCTTTAACCTACCTTGCACAGTCCTCGCAAAGCGAACAATTCATAGCAGACACACGAGAGGTGAGCATGAAAGCACACGTGGGACCCTGAGGGGAAGTAAGAATATTGTATGTTTCACACTCCCATGTCCATCCGCCAATCTACCCACGCCATCCTTTCAATACCTCGCCTATGCCGTAGGCAAATCATACACGAAGAGAATAACCCCATTCCATCGTCATGCCATTCGTTAGGTAGTTCCTTAACCGCTCCCACAGTCATCCTAGCCCAGCCCCGCGAAAGGGTCTGGCATCGCCAGATTGTAAACGCCACACACCGTCGCAAAAACGCTGGATCAAGTTTCGTGTCCGAGGCCGCCTGCAGTGGGCGACCCGTCGTGCCAAAGCCCCTGAAATGTAGGATTCTCGAAAGGCTATCGAAATGGGGACGGAGGCCGCGACATGGCCCGCCATCCGCGTCGGAAAATATGCCCATCGAATCGTGATCCGGAGAAAAGAGAGTTTTGAGCTAGGGTGTTTGCTCCTCTCGCAGCCCCCCAGACCGTTTCTTCCCCATCCGCACCCCACTCAGCCGCCCCAACTTTTTCCACATGCCTGAGTCTCGTTTCGGGCTGCAAGCGTGATCGCTCGTGGGCGGGCTTATGGGCGGCGTCATCGGTGAGTCGTGGGAGGGGCTACCAGTGCTCCCTGTGTCGTCCGTCATGGCCAATCCACTGTTTGACCCTGTGCCGTCAGATCCAGAGGACACTGCCTCCAGGTTTGTCGAGGCTGTGGAGCAATTGGCCATGTTAGGCGATGAGCTCGTCGGTGAGCTCTTGAGATTGAGTCGCGCTCGGTGCATTGTAGAGGTGAACGAAGATGGAGCGGATTTGCGGTTCGCTGCAGGGGCATGAGCAGTCTGGGCATCGGCTGTTTGGGGCGGGGGGGAACTGCGCACGTGACGCTTCCCAACTGGGGTGGCGGTGTCCTCTGACGCGGGCTGGTCCGACGGAAGGCTTTCATTCGAAGCACTGAGAGGACAAGAGGAGACCATGGCGTGGGGCGTTTGAGGGTAAACGCTATTGAGGAAGGGCACCAAGACCGACTCTTCCATCAATTCGTAAGTCTTAGCCACGGCCGTGTCCAGGCTGTCTGGCGCAGGCGGTAGATCGCTTACCGTCAGGCGCAGAAGCGGGTCGCGCACGTCCGACGGCAGATTGACCTCGCGTGAACCGTTGGGTTGGATGTAAGCTTCGAGAAGTCGTTGCCAAAGGGCCTGGACATAATCGCGGTCTGGTCGAGGAGGCGAACCCGATGCTTCGGCTCTCGACATCATCTTGGCGTAATGTTTCCGGTATCGCCCAGCGTCCATGGTGAACTCTAGAGTCTCCAAGCAATGGTTATTGGAAAGATACGCCATGAAAGCCGCGAGTGTCCAAGGTGCTTCTGACGTGTTGGCTAGGATCTCCCCCAGATTTGGTCTCCGTGGGCAGTAGGGCCCATGCAGGCCGCTGGATTTGGGAATGGTAACTGAGAGCGGCTTGGAGGGGGGTGGGTCGTCGTGAGGGAGCGACATGATGTCTTCAACGTCAGCCTCCCACCCGACCGAGAGGGCCGAGGGCTGATAGAAGGAGGAGTCGGGGGTGGAGTTGGTAGACAAGGATTTCAGAGAAGTCGGACGCCGCCCTACCACCACATCGCGGAAGAAGGACCGACGGGTGGAACCAGTGGTTGCAACTTTGCGGCGCTGAAAGCCAGCTATCTGACACAGCGACTGCCGTGCGGGCAGCTGTGTTGACGCCAGGGTGGGCGAAGGGACGCGTTTGGAGGCCCTCTCTCCGCGTTCACTGAGACGGCGCTGGGATTCTTGAACCGTCTTCACCAGACACACACGCTATCCTGCGCCAGTATGACGAGTGACTGTGACACCGTCTCTTCCCTTCCAGACGGGATCGACGCGAAAAATGCTGGATCCAGCGTGGAGCTGGCCGCAGAAGGAGAGCGTCTAGTGGCGTCTAGAAGGACGGCGGCGGGGTGTCGCAAGGGCGGCGGGGCGGGGTGTCGCAGAAGGGGTCGTGAGACGTGGGCGGGCAAGACAGGTCTGGCGGAGGCTCACGAGGAGTCTGGGCTGGCGGCAAGGAGCGAACGGTGCAAGGGTGCACGCAGGCGTGGAGGGAGAGGTCGCGCGGGAGCGGCCGTTGGAGAAACGTAGGGGGGCGCGAGGGACGTATGTAGTGCAGGCGCGAGGGCCTAGTCGACGCTATGTGCTAGCGGCGGAGGGATCGGGATGCGGGAAGAGAGGGGCTTGGTGGGCGGCTAGGAAGAAGAGGCGGGCTCATCAGCGGGTGGTGGATGCAGGAGCAGGATGCGGGAGCCAGATCTCGTGACGCGGTGGCGGCGGGCGTCGCACGGCGGCGGGTGGCTTGGGGTTGGTGGAGCCGCAGCAGCAGAATCGATTGATTGATGGCGCGCGCACGCGCATGCGCCCACAAAGCGGTGGCGACAAGGGCGGACGGCGCGTGGTTGAGACACGGCACAACAATACAATGGAATACAGGAAGGAGGAAGGGTGGGAGAGGAAGAAAAGCGCTGGGGAGGGTGGTCGCCGCGCGCGCGAGGCGAGATCCGCCCTTCTAGCGGGCTTCCACTGTTGCGCGAAAGGCTCGGGCGGGCCCCACCAGCGCCTTGGCGGAGGCTTGCATCGCTCCTTCCTTCCTTCCCCGCCTGCTTCCACGCTCCTTGGCTCCTTCCGCCGCTCGCTCGCCGCGACAGTCTCTCTCGACACTTGAAAGACGTCGTCCAGCAGACGCGGCCGCGTAACAATGGGGGAACATGTTAGCAAGAGACGGCCTCGCGCGACGTCATTGCGGATTCCCCGCCGTCTCTTTGATCCGCTGTCTCGCCTCCGTCTCATCGCCGATCCGCAGCGAATCCCAGCGCGAAAGGGCGAGCAGCTCTCTGGTTGCCCCAATGCTGCATCCGCCTGTCTAGTCTGGTCCTAGCGCCAGCGATTCGGCGAGAAGCTTCCCCCCGGCCAAAGGCAATTCGTGCATGCCGGTGTCTACATGCACAATGCAGCAGTAGCCGCGGAGCTCGGGAACTTCCTCTGGCCTCACGGCGTCGAATGCATTATTTCCCCTCCTCTTGTTTCTTGCCCCGCTGCTGACATGCGGTGACGATGAAGCATTTCTGGTGCACCCAAGACCCTGACGCTTACATCTTCGAGCCCAAGGAATATATGAGGTCTTGGGGGTGCGGGGCCAGCTCTGAACATTGGCACCCATCTGATCGGTGGCGTCTTTTCGTGAAACTGGCGAAGCATTTCTCTCTCGCGTGCTCGAACCTCACCTGTGTGTCACGGCCAACACGCATGGCTGGATGTTCCTATCTGTTATGACCGACTGCGTCTCCACCTCACTGCATACCAACCAACAAACAAGTTCAACCACGTCGTCTATCTGTTAGCGCTTGTGAAGCCCAACAGGCGCGAGCCAACATCGCAATATACGTTAACTTGTTGGACAGTCCTGTCACTCTTGCATCGCCCAATCGCGAGCGTTTCTAACCTCGACCCACTTTAAAAGAAGTTCTCGAATCCTTCCGCTTGCAGCAAGCGCATTCCGCGGCTCGGCACACTTGATTGTCTGTGCTGGAATGTGGGCCCGTACAGATTCACATCATCAAAACACCACTCAATCAATACTTATCCTTACCTCTACCCGTCAGCTGCCCTCATATTTTCGAACTTTCGCGGAAACACGCCGCTCATTTACGAGGCACATTGGCAGCAGCATCGGGAGAAAGCAGCCTCCCAGCAGCATTCGAGGACCTGTATGAAGCGATCCTTCTCAGAGTCGAGTCTAGAAACACCACTGCCCATTTCATACCGCGCGAACGGAGCTGGCTCCCGCATTGCATCCACTCGAGGGACGGGCTGTCGCATGCTGAGTCGAGTTTCGAGGCTGAACCGCAGGCAGCGGCGTCAAGCAGCCAGTGCAGAGATGGGTCCCGCACGGCCCGCTCGGGCAAGTTCTCGGCGCAGATATCGCATTGCCTTCGGGGGCTTCAACGTCCAAGCGTCGATCACCTTTGCGCACGCGTGGGCTTGACTTGCTGCTGGACATGTTTCTCGTTGCACGACATCTGCACGTCACCTAGGCGAGAGGAGCAGCCCGCGTACAGCGTCCCAACACGCGGCACACATCACGCAGTGGGTACTCTTTCATGCGATCCAGCCTCGTGATTCCTCAAGCGAGACGCCGCGTTGGTGACTGAGGGCTGCGCAGATCGCCTCTACTGTCCTCGGGTATCTATCTCCAACGCGCGACCGCGATTCTCCCATCCCCCCCTCGAATTCGTATCATTCCTCAAGCCCACTGGTCTGCCACCAACAGTGCTACGGTGCCCAACCTCAGCCTTCGCAACAGCTTGCTGCGGTTCGCATCTCCTCCCTCGCCTTACCAAGCGTCCCCCCATCCATCCTCGTCTTCCTCCGCCCCTGTAGCTGTAGCTTTCTTGTCCATTGCCACCGCAGGCTTGTTCTTTACCTGCGGAGCCGGCTTCATCGCCGGCGCTCCCGCCGTCTTCGCCGATCCCGTCTGCTTGGTAGCCGCCGTCGCCGCCGCCTTCTTCCCCAGCCCTTTCGGCAACGGCTTCTTGCTTTGCGTCTTGGCCTGCGCCTGCGCGTTCAGCCAGCCTTCAAAATCCGGCTCGCCGCCATCGTCGTAGGAAACGCTCGGTGTGCTAGGTTTCGACGCCTTCTGCTCTTCTGCGTCAAGGCTCTCGCCCCAAGCCGCCGCCGCATCATCTCCCTCATCTTCATCCGTGTCACCCCAGCCCGCGTTAAAGTCCTCCCCTTCCGTCTTCGTCTGGGTGGCAGGCACAGTCGAGGTACGAGGGCCGGTGGTCACCTTGGGAACGATTGGTGCCGAGGCCACGGTCATGTTAGCAGGCCGTAGTGGCCTCCCATTATTCGCTGGGGGCGTAGATGTAGGGCGCTCCTCGGGCGTGGGCTTGGTTCCGTTGCTGTTTGGCTGGATTTCCCCTGTCGCATTGCCCAGTTTGCTCGTGAATGACGATATCGCCCATCCCATCAACTGATTGCCCATTGCAGGCTGCGGGGAGCTAACGCGCGTGGTGGGATTGGAGACCGCCTCCGGAGAAGGCAAGACCGTATCCGGCAAGGTTGCACCATACTTGCGGACGCGGTCGAGGTAGATGTTGAGAGTCTTGTTCGCGCTGTCGCGAATCATCTTCTCCTTGTCAACAAGCGACGGGCATATGGCTGGCAGCATCTTGGTCGCACAGTCTTCTTCGCTGAATATGTCCGCCGTGGCCGCCAATGACATGAGCGCAGCGTTCCGAGCGTGTACGAACGGGTCGCGCAGCGATCTTGAAAATGCGGCGCTCAGAACCTTCGCGCGAGAACTTGCCGCGAGGTTCCTTGCGATCTTGCCTAAGCAGATAATTGTGTTCGTGCGGATACCGGGTTGCTCGTCGTTCGCCGTCTTTGCAAGATGTCGCAACAGCTCACCATTCACCACTCTGTCCGTCAGCTTCGGCGCGATGACAAGTACCGCCTTGACCGTCTGCTCCCGCACGACCGGTGCTAGGTCTCCAAAGCCGGTCACCATCTGTGGAAAGATCTTGTCGGTCAGAATTTTCTGACTGAGACGATCGACCATGTGTGGCAGGTTGTCGAGAAGGCAGACTCGCAGCGCTCTGTCAGGAAGACTGAACAAACGCACTATGATAGGCGTAACTCGCGAGTTGAAATCATCTTCGGCAAGCTTGGAGCTGATACGCATTACGAGAGAGAGAGATTTTGGCCCGCCACCACCAAACTCGACAGACTTGAGCAGTTCAGGCAAAACCTTGACCTGGAGGAACTCCTCGGGAAAGTCGTCTGACTCGGCGACGGTTTCGAGCTCACTGCAATGGGTCAGCCAATCCTTGATCGATGGCGCTCGCATGGGGTAGCCAGGGCGTACCTCAAAAACGCGTCCTTTTCGCTCTCGTTCTTCAACCCGAGGTTGTCAATGCCGTCGGTCAGCTGGATTAGCGGCGTGTCAAAGAACCCGTTGTGTCTTGAGCCTTGCTCCAGAAAGTAGGCCACGCTCAAGCGCATTTTTGGCGCAGCATGCGTAAGTCTCTTGTAGCTTGCCTGAATTGGAGCAGGTATGCCCTTGGTTGATCCAACCTGGTCCGAGCCAGAGAAGCCCCCGTTGAACACCTCTGATATCAGGACACCATAGTTGTACGCATCGACCGCGTGGGTGGGATTCCGCCGCACAACATCCCATCCATTCTTCGCGATCTCCGGCGGAGTATACCTCCCAATATCCGGCACCAGGCTTCCCAGCGTGAGTATCACCGCGTCGTCCTCTTTCATCGAACTGAGAATCTCAAGGCCACCGACTTTCCACTCCCCGCTATCGCTCGTGTAGATTGAGCTTGCCCGTAGATTCCCGTGTACCGAGGAGGCCTCATCGTTGATGAACTTGAGAGTTTTGGCGACGCTGTTAAGCCCCCATATCAGGCTCTGTTCTGACAGTGCTTTGCGCTTCGTGGACCATGTTAGAGGAGCGATGCGTTCAGTGGCAATGTAGATCAGGTGGTCTGTCTAGCTTGTTCTCTTGTCAGCACCTGCGCGACCTCTGCCCCACGCTCGCAAGCCCCCACCTCAACCGTGTCCAGCACCTTCACCACCCCCGGGTGTCGTAGAGTCTTGAACTTTCGGAGCGCGTTCTTCGCAAGGGGCAGACGGGATCGGTTCGCGGTGATGTCGAAGGAGAAGATGCTGCACTTGGAGTTGTCCTCCTACCTCTGGTCAGCATCGCAGTCGGCAAGCGTGATGGATGGGTTACTGGCTACCCTCCTCGTCCCGTTGTGGAGCGTCCAGATAGACTGATCGATATCTATACGATCGCCGAAGGTGTACGGGAATGCTGGTCCTTTCGCAATGGATGCGACGGCCGACTTGAGAAGGTCCATCGCCACAGCACAGCACCCAAAATTGTGAGTTTCGGGCAACTCTCGCAACGAGGGTCCGTCAGATTGTCTTGGGTGACTCGCTGTATTCCACGGTTGTAAGGTAATGTACCTTAGGTCGGCACGCAGCGCAAGGTCTCGAGCCAGTGGTATGAGCCGGTGAGATCAGCTTAGCGGGCTGTCACATGAGACCTTGTTTCCCCTTCGTCTTCATTCAGTCTCTCAGAGGCACATTATCGCGACTCGCAGTTTAATCTCACAAGACAGCACCTTGTTTTTGCCCTCAGGACGACCAAGAGAAGCCCATCTCGCGCGCGAAAGAATGCCCCATTGAGCATGCGATTATCGTCGCCCGCGGCTTGTGTAGGTGGAAGGGCACGTGACCATGGGACGCCCAGATGAGGATCGAGGTTGCGGCGTCAGAGAGACACACACGCATTTCACGGTAAGACTGTAAATCGGACGCGTGGATGGTTGGACTAATCACATCGAAAGACAGACGAGTCATCCAAAGGCGGTTTTGGTATGTCGTACCAAGCCTTCGCTCGCCAGTCGCTGTCGCCTGCTGCTGCTAGACATACCTTCGTTCCAGATCGCCGAGCTGCCAACCACAGCCCATCGCGCATGCGAGAACGAGGATCCCTCACCCATTTCAAATCTCCTCCCAACGCAGACCGGAGCCCTTCGGACCCAGACTGGCCGAGGGTGTCCGCCCAGGGACTCTCGAGCGTCGCTGCATCTTCTCCTCGCAGGATCGACTTTCAAGGATTTAAGGACGTTCCTACTGGGCCCAGATCCACACAGGAATCGTTTCGCGGCGCGAGTCATCCTCACATCTTTATCTCGTCGGACAGTTTGCCCACAAAACCTGCGACTCACAAGCATCTGCTCAAAAAGGTTGGACGCGGACTTGAGGAGCTCGAGATTGACCGCGATGCAAACGGATGGTATCTTTGCTTTCCAAACACCATCAATGGTCGCAGAGAGCTGCGAGACTGCTTCAACACCCACAACGGGAAACTGATGTTTGGCGAGTACACGCTAGGGATGCAGTTGTTTCCCGACGGCCGGCCTGAAGGTCGAGCCTATTTGGCAACAGCAGCGAGTACTGCGAACGGAGCAACAATGGCGGATGCAAGAGGCCGTCTCGATCCACCCTCGTCGGGCGGGCTGCAAGAGAAGCCGACTGGATTTCTCGCAGCTTTTCCTACTGGGCCGAATAATCTACCAAGGCCAATCGTTGCGCGTGGCGAGGATTGCGCCTCGTCACTAAGCGGCACCACTTACTCAGAGCTGTCAGCCTCTAGGCCTGCGAAGTGCCACGTCTGCAAAATGGGCTCGCATTCCGAATCTGATGCGCTAGTCTTGTGTGCATCAGAGTCTTGTAGTCGCCGGTACCACCGTCGCTGCCATCCCTCACCTCGCATTCCCGCCTCCCTAGGTCCAGGTCACTCATGGCAGTGTGCTCGGTGCATCAAGAAAGGAGATACGCTTAAAGATCATCGACCGACCATCCCGACACAAGCTTGCAGTTCCTCAGGTGTTACTAGAGAGCCTAGAGGACCTCAAGAGCCACCCCTTAATAGACAGCGACTCCAAGAGCATGGTTCAAAGGAGCGCAAGCCGATCGATCTGGTGGATCCGGAGATCCCTCCCTATGGCCAGAACACCGTTCAGTATGTGTCAAACAAATACACCAACGCCCCTGGTGCGGCTCCCACATTCGCTGGCAAAGGCCGTACCACCCCAGAGTCGCGCGCAAAGGGCTTGAGAACAAATAGCGACGACATTGCCGCAGACATGGCGCGTGAACTTGTAGAAATAAGCTTCATGGACCCGGTTCAAGAGATCAAGAAGCCTACAACAAGCTCTCTCAACCTGCATCGCCGCAAGGTCAATCGAACAATGACCCATGCGTCTGTTGACGCCTCGAAGACTGCTGCGCAGGCACCCGATCCGAACGCTTTGTCAAGCATGGCAAAATCGCTTGGTGCAGAGTCTCTAGCTGCCAATGAGGTGAGCGCGGCAAGCACTCTGGCCCACGAAAGTTCCCACACCACTGCACAAGCGGAGGAAAGTCGACTTAAACGAGAAAATTCCGCGAAAGAGATAGAGACAACACTTGCTCCAGCGATTGCAACAGAGTCTTTTAGAGACACAGGAGGGCTGATTGATAGTCGGGATCAAGCTGAAGAGCGCGCAGCTCCTCCTGCTTTGACGACCTATCGCTTTTCCAACACCACAGATGCCCCTAAGAAGGATCACCCCCGACCGTCGAGACCTCAGACGAAGCCCTGCGCCAGTTGCGGAAAAACCATTGCGAGCATACCATCTCGCTCCAACAAACATTGTTCGAGCTGCAAGAAGCAAATCGATAGCGAACCGAAGCGCGGATCAGTCAGTCACGCCTCCACTTCACATGCAGAGACTGAACTCGCGCCGCTAGCTAGCGTTTCAGTCCATCCATCCAAAGCTTCAGGCGAAGAGAGCGCCCCATTTACTGCATCCGAGCACGTATCTAAGAATGAACGTGTTGCAAAAGCTGCAGGACTCTCTACCAAACAGGAATCGCCGCGTAAGCCACAATACAACGCTAATTCTGATGGAGGCCCCGTAGCATTAGGCACAGCAATGGATAATGCGGCAACAGCGGAAAGTGCACCCGCGATCGCCCAGACTGACAGCCAAAATCTCGCCTCTTCCACCGCGATTCTGACAAAAGAGCTTGCAGCGCTTACCGACGTAGCAGCAGAAGCTACTGAAGAGTTTTCGAGAAGCGAGGAACCGTCTGGTCTCCGTCTATCCCCGGATGAAAACCACTTACCTATTCAAGCGCCCTTCGAGGAGCGAGCGCAGGCTTGTGAAGATTGTCGGAAACGTCGCAGTAGATGCCGGCATAACGACCGCCCCGACGCAGATCGCACGAATGCCCGCAGCGAATCCGTATCAGCTCCCGAGCCCACAGACGAGGACCGTTCCCTACAATCTCACTCCAATGAGACGCATCGAGAAGCTAAGAGCGCGTCTTGGGCTGAAAGTCATGACATAGAGCCTCCACGGAAGAAAAGAGCACCACGTCAAAGCCACACAACAGCTGCGGTCGATGAGACCGACCTGGGTCATTCGACTAAGCGTCCAAAGGCGACATACGTCAAGTTGATTGGCATGGCACTGCACTCTAGGAATCACCCTTTAACGGCTAGTCAGATCGTTGAATGGATCGCTCAGAGCATTCCGAAATACAGCGTTGAAGAGGGCGCCGAATGGGTTAGTGGCGTCAAAGCAACGCTCTCGCATCAACGGGAGGGAAATCCGAAAACACCTAGACCGCTGTTCCGAAAGATCTTGACCGAACGAGACGATGGGAAGAGAAGCACTTGCAAGTGGGAGCTCGTCGCAGAACATCATGCCAGTCTGCCGTACTGGAACACTGCCTACGGACGAATGGAATGGATGTCTCAGGCGGGCCCGACCGCACAGAAGCATACTGCAGCGACTAGTACTGAAGCAATCACTCTCGAGTCAGTGAAAGATGCAGTTGATGACGCGCGCGACGGAGTGTTCGAGGATGCGGTAACTTCACAAGACGAAGTCGAGCCTGACAAAGCACCGTCGCTCAAACTAAAGCGAAAGCGATCATTGCATTCACCGCGCGGCTCCGCATTCTCGCGTTTGTGCAAGCGTAGGCGGAGTGGACAACCACCTCCTCCTTCCTTGACATCACTTTCGGCTTCTTTTGACGCAGTTGACACTAAGACTTCCGTACGTACGGAGCAGCCCAGTACCCTGCTAGCTGGGGATAATGACTGTACGGACGAAGACAAAGTATCCGCAGTTGCACCATCTCTCAGGACGCCAGCAACAGCGTCGCCAAATTATGACTCGTCAACCCCTTTGATTGATCCCAAAGGAGAAGCCCTTGCGCGACTTGTTAAAGCGGAACTGAACGATTTCAGCTACGCTAAGCGGCCCTTCCTGGATGAGTGGCCGGAGTACAACGACCTCAGGCATCTCCCATTCAATCGAGATGCCAGAATTGCGGAAATCAAGCGACGTTCGACTTCTAAGCAATGCTTTGGGCAAACTCTCTTGACCGACTCTTCGTCTTTTCCTCAGGATGCTCAGATCAGAGCAGAAGAGGGGGATCTCTCGCGCCGGCGCCTCGCGCAGTATCAAGGACCCGATAAGCGTTTCAACCGGGTGTCTGGCATTGGGCAAAATGTCTACCCCTGGGAGCAACCTAGTGGGCAAGAGAAGAGGGTGGACAGTTTTGACGAGCTCTTCGATCCTCCAGACCACCCCATACCCATCATCTTCGACGGCGAGCTCGCGTTCCGAAGTGGTACACGAAATGCGAATGGGAGCCTTCCGAGGGCGAAAGTGGTGTTCAAGACGGGATATGCGTAATTCGCGGAGATCGGGAAGAGGACCTCGTGGTCGCAGCTATGAGAGTATGTCAATTGAGGGCAATTCACGCCGCAAGAGGGGGGCGATCGGCCTGCAACTACGGATAGGTAGTATTAGTCACACAGCGACCAACATCGGTTCGCTAAATCGGGAAACGTTGAACTGAGCTTGCACTCCTTCACCATATCTAACGGGTGTGAATCTCATCTGTGACCTCATCCTCAGGAAATCCGATGTCACGTTACTTTATTGACGACAGAAAGCAGACGCAATGTTGCAGATGACTGTGCACAAGACCGTTATATGCATGCTACGTGCCTGCTGTACGCCCAAAGCAATTTGCCGGATTCCAACTCGCAAAAGAGGCATAACATCTACAACGCCTCAGCCGTGTCCCGACTCGTGACCCACCTGGCCGCAGGAAAA
Source organism: Saxispiralis lemnorum (assembly GCA_034509035.1). Classification (NCBI taxonomy): domain Eukaryota; kingdom Fungi; phylum Ascomycota; class Dothideomycetes; order Mycosphaerellales; family Aeminiaceae; genus Saxispiralis; species Saxispiralis lemnorum. The sequence goes on from JAWXCT010000163.1 coordinate 45,858, forward strand.
AAGATACAACACCAGCCTCTATGCCAGTCGAACGACGTCTCTGCCCACTCTCACTCCTCTCAGCGACGAGCGTCACACCCCTTCGGCGCCGCTTTGGCCATGACGGGGGAAATCGGAGGCCCTCCTGACCAATGACAGCTCAGTGTGCTGCGACCACCGCGCCGTTCTCGTGCACATGGACTGCACGACGAGGAGACTGCGGTTCGGAGCCTGTCTCGCGACCTGATACTTTGCATGCTGTTTCAATCTGCCCCTCTACTCCTGCCCGAACCCGACCGTCTCCTCCACCGCCCATGTGAGCTTCTGCTGCAATGCCTCCAACGACTTATATGGAGGCAGGTCGATGCGGTTGAAGCACGTGTGTGCCTTGGGCAGCTGGCCCTCCTCGCCCGACTTCTCCAGCGTGAAGCGCCGGGGCCCGTCGGAGCCTTGCAGGTCCTTGAAGCCGTTCACGGGAATGCGCGAAGTGCCGGTCGAGAACTGCAGCAGCCGCGACTTCTGTTCGGCGTCCCAGCCGCGCACACACTATATATTCGTCAGTCATTGCATCGGAAAGATGAGAGGCAGGCGAGCTGCTTTGAAAAATGGCGACTTACCTTCCAGAAATTCTGCACCACAGGATCGTTCTCCGTATAGCCACGGTAGTCAGTGTGTTTCTTCCAGTCGTCGACGTCAATGTCGGCGATACCTCCGATCAGCAGCTCAAGCTCCCTCTCGTCAAACACGTTGACAAGGTCCGAAGGGATGAGCTCGTGGAACCCGGTCACAAAGGCATTGAACTGCTCCTCGACACGTTTCTGAATCCGCCACTCCGTGATGAGCTCGACATACTCTTTCTTGTTCTCGTTGGTGACGTCAATGTCCTGGCCACCGGGCTTGAGGTCGACCGTAACTTTCTCGCCGAAGCGCTCGTCCTCGACCGAGAAGGTCGAGTAGATGACATCCGTAATGTCGTTTTCCATCGTCCATGTCAAGGTGCGGTGGAATTCGGCATCCACTCCCTCCATGTCTGCCAGCTGAACCTTCTTCTTGAGGATCATCTTGTAGAATGCGCCGATGAAGAACGCGTCCAAGAATCTACGATGGAAGATGGCCAGTCCGAGTACCCGCCCAATGAACTTGAAGTAGCCCAGGTGCTCAGGGTTAATTCCAGAGTGAGGGTTGATTTGAAGCGTGTAGTTGTCGTGCGCTGAATATTCGAAGAGGCAATAAAAGGGGTTGAACATCTCGTGGGAAAGCAGGAAGAAGAATTCTCGCGACAGACCACCGTAGTCGAGCCCGTCTTCGCCGTCGAACTTGATCATAAGGCGCTTTTTGAGGTCATTGGGGCTTTGACGCATAATCTCCGCGTACGAATCCTCGAAAATATGGGAACGCCTGACCTTCACATGACACTGGCCAGACAGAATCCGCAGCGCAGGCTGCGATCGGAAGTAGATCAACTTGCGCCTGAAGTCACGCTTGTACTGAGGCACGTTTTGATCCAGCGAAGAGGGAAGTCTCGGATCGTCCCATGTCGTCGTCTTGGTGTTGTGGTCCACGAAGTATACACGCGCGGTGTTAGTGAGACGCATCTCCCAGCCACTGGGAAGAGGACCAAGCTGCGACACGGGCTGTTGCTGGATCGAGCTGTTTCCTGAGCCGGCATTTTGCCCGTACATCCGGATGTATTGTTGTCTTCGCGGGTCGACCCATGTAGTCGTACGAGTGTTGTGATCCACAAAGTAAGCTCGTCCTTCCGGGGTATGTCGCTGCTCCCAGCCTGCCGGTAATTCTCCGGTTCCAGCAACCGTCGCCCCAGTCGCCACCATCTGCGCCGCATTAGCCTGGTTCGCAGCTGCGCCAGGCGTCTGGGAAGGTGACCCTTGACGGTCAGCATTTGGAGAGTTGGCCCCGGTCCTATCCTCGGGCAGCATGCGAGCCTGATGCCTCGATCGTTCCGCAGACTGCTGCTGTTCCATTTGCACTCTTTGTTCGCCAGCGTTGAAGTTTGCGGTGGGCCTGACCCAAGTCGTCTGTCTTGAGTTGTGGTCGACGTAATATGTTCTTCCCAAATTGTCCTCTCTCCTCTCCCAGCCAGGCGGTAGCCTGCCTTGGGCATCTTCAAAGGCGCTGAATCCCGACTCGTTTGTGCGTCGCCCCCCAGTGGATGAAGCGGGGGCAGCACCCGCTGGAGGCGCCAGTGTTGAGCTGGTGTTGGCACGAGATGCAGCGTTGCTTGTCGGCCGATCGGCAGCCAGAGAGGTGGAAGACTGTGCCCCGGCTGGCGTGGAAGACGCCCCGTTGGCTGAGGGCTGTGGGGTTGAAAGAGAGGGACGAGTTTGGCTGTTGCTACCACCGTTCGCGATCGGCGCCCTCAAATTCGTAGACAAGTTTAGAATGAGCTTTCCATTCACGACTAGGTTGTCATTGGATTTGCGTAAGTCCCTGGTGAGCATTTCTATACTCGGTCAGCATGCGTATCCTCTTGATCATGTCGCGCGACCACTCACCGTCAGCGCCCGCGTCCAGGTCCATCACTCCTCCTATGCGGACATTCACGACGCCCAGAAAGCCCTGGTCCTTCTTCTTGAACTTTTTCTGGTCGAATATCTGAACCGCAAGAATGCTGTCTTCATTGACTCGCCTGCGCCATGGTCAGTATGGACCGCCAACTCGCGACAGAGCCCTCGCCACACTCGACCTTACATGTCAAAGCTCTCATTCCAGTATGGGTTCAAGGTCTTCTTGATCACGCCGGTCGTCCGTGTTTGCTCACCATTGACGGTAGCCACAGCGAAGGGGTCGGGGAATCCTGAAGAGGCAATGAGCATGCGATTCTCGCCATTAATTCACACAATCCACGTACTGAAGACATCGCGTTTGTACAGCCCGTCTGCCGCAATGACTACCGCATATTAGCCTGACGTCTCATGCATTCCCGTCGCCGTGCTCTTCCAACGTACTAGTCACGCGAAGGTTGGCCTGCTGTGGGGCCTCCATGATGCTTGATGCTGCCCTTATCCTGCTTTTTGAATCTGCGCGTTCTCAGGTTTCATCCGGGCCCGAATAGTACCATGCGTCGAAGATGATATGCACTAAAAGGAATCGTGGCCGCTTGAGTAGTCGTCGATCGTCTGGATCGAGAGGAGGTGAGGTGGGCGAGGTTAGGTGGGCTGCGCAGGAGGCTGTGTAAGCCGACTGGAGCGGCGCGCAGGAAGGCGGGTGGAAGCCGATCTCGCAGCGGCGGAGGTAGCAGATGCAATGGTGAGGTCAGGCTACCAGACGCTGAGTCGAGGGAGGGGGTGCGAGGCGGTGGAAGGGGGGGGCGGTGTCGAGGTGAAGCAGGCCGGGCGGCGTGGGTGGAGGTGGAGGAGAGGGAACGTCACGCCAGCCTTTCTCTTCCAGACGACCAGCCCGCGCTCGCCTCACGCCCCCGCGGCGGAAGGCCCGCCTGCCTGTCCTTGCAGCGGTCTCTGCCAAGTCTGCCCTCGGCCCGCGAACTCTCCCCTCGGCGGGCATGATCGCAGAACGAGCATGATCGCTCGCGCTCCATCATCGAGCGTGGATGGCAACACCTCAGCGACAATGTGAGCGACAACAATGCCATGTATATGGAAATACGACCGTACACGTTTGTCTACCTCCTACCTTCTCAGCGTCCACCATCCCTCCAGACCTACTGCTCAAGACTTTTGCTGGTGTAATTCTACCGTTAGGTTCATGCTACCTAGGCTAACGTTGTGATTTGGAGTTGGAAGTCGAGAGAGCGCATACTTACCATGCTTTCACGTACGCTTGGTTCTTATTACGATCACTACCTTTCGATCTGCGCAGCACATTCCATGCAATTGACGCCCGCGACCTCTCGAATGTTGACCATCGCACCCTAATATTTCTTCGCCACGCCAGCCTGTGCCATACCTACACGTTGCTAGATCCTCGATCTCCCAAAGCTGCGGTGCATTGAGAGCAAACAATAACCCCCCAACTGCTTATTTAGGAATGAGGGAGTAGACATAACGTCAGGACCTGGCAATGGACCCCCGGCCGGTGGAGAGCTCAGAAAGGTCCCAGAAATGCTATGGCGTTGAAAGCTTCGTGAACTTGCCTCGAGCAAGGGCATTGCGCGCTGGTCCGCGTCTGTAAGTGAAAGTGTCGCTTTGTCTTCCGCAGAGTAGGCATCAACGGAGTCTGACATTTTGAGTACACCTGAATCTCGTGCCGCGATCAGAGCTATCTTGTTGCCGCCGCAAGGGTCGAACAAGCTTGGCAGCGGGCGGTGAGAGACCAGACAACGTGTCTGTCGCCATCGTTCAGTCCGGACAATTCTCTCAAGACCCTGTCGCGGGTTGATGCAAATCCAAACGGCCCATCACCTTCGCATCGAGATATATAGAGATGGCGTCGGTCGAGCGTGACCTAACCACAAGGGAAAAAGCCTGGCAATCCTTCAAAGTTATGACGACTGTAACTGCAATGCCTTTGACGGTGCAGATGGGCGAGAAAGCCAACGGACTTGGTCCAGGGCTGTCGCAATGCTGGCAAGGTGCCAGAGGAACGTCGAGGCGGGCGCAGCATAACCTCAACGTTCGTGTACGTCGACTTGGACGGCCAATTCCACAAAAGCGGAAGATGAGCTTATCTGAATCTTTTCAAGGTACGATCACGCTTCCACTGTAAACGCCCTGCTCCACCTCATCCATCCTTGACGCCTCTTTTGAAATTTGTTTTACTTTCCTCGGTCGATACCTCGGGCGCTGGCAGAGTCCGCTTTCGCCCGCTGCGTTCGAGAGACGGACAGAAAGGATGAAGATTGGGCGTGGCAATAAAGAAAATGGTTCCAGAAGCTCGAGGGAGTTGTAAGCCTTGTGGCTTCAGTCAAATCTTCCACGCCAGAGCCAGTCCTATTGGGTTGACTAGCCTGCCTCCATATCTTTTGCTCTCCGTCTGCAGTGAGGTTCACTTGCTCATTAGACTTCCATCACATTGCGCAACGTGCTCCAGATCATCTCGACTAGTGTACTTTGAAGTGCCGTGCCCACATCTCTTGCATGTGACTCCATAGCCCATCTTCGCAGACTAAATGTTCGTGCTAGACGTGAGTTATTTTGCCTTGGGGCTTGCCCGTATCGCTCGAGTGGCCCTGCTTCGCATGTTCTTCCAGGCAATGACGGCAGTCTGCTCCGTCGGTTGGGTGCGATCACTATGCTTCGACCCATTGCAGAGATCGAGCTGTAGTGGTCTCTGGAGCACGGAGCGGCGGTCGAACGCTTTTCAATGGCAGAGTGCATCAGTAATCCAGGACCTTTTTGGTGGCGGTTCCGGCAAAAGAATTATAACTGTGCTGCGTGTTCTTAACTTAATTCCGCCGCGCAGTCACTCATACGCATTACCCTGTATGCCACCTCTTAGGAACTACATGGCGCAGTACCTGGTTTCATAGAGAGACTCTTTTGACACACTGGCTCTTACTCCGACAGGTCATGGACTTTTTGTGGCTTCTTTTGCTCGCACCAATCATTGAGACGCCTTCTAGGTATATTTTCAGCCCGAACCCATCCTCGAAGTTATCTTAACAATCTTGACTCAACCACATTCGTTCTCGCCGGGACTGCGTCTTGACAAAGCAGAGCGGTAAAGCAGGCAGTCGAAAGATCCAGGCACGCCGAGCAGTCTCGAGCTAACATGTTTGACGACCTGAGCTCAGTAAGGGTTGTAACCACGGCCACGACCGCGGTAGCCACCACGGTAGCTGGGAGTGAATTAGCATGCGAAAAACATCTGAAAGGAGAACGCAACATACCCTCCTCCACGTGGCATGTACGGCGGCGGACCGTAGCCACCCCTGCTCATGGGAGGACCGCCCCCGTAGGCCCCGCGAGGACCCCCACGTGGACCACCCCTGCCACGTCCACGAGAAGCCATGCCGGGTAGATTAGTACGTTTCGGTGTGACCTTGGAGTGTCGGTCAGCAATGAGTGGTTGCCGACGAAGCCGCGATATCCCTCCTTACCTTGATGCCGCGCCCACGGAACTGGCTGTCATTGAGCACCAGCGCCTGAGTGACAAGATTCGGCTCCGTGAACTCAACGTAAGCGTAGCCCTTTGGGTGGCCTGTGAACTTGTCCAGCAGTATGGTGACCCGGTTGATGGAGCCGCAGCTCTGGAAGTGCGCCTGAATCTCCTCAGGGCTGGCGCCGTAGTCCACGTTGCCCACGAAGATGGAGCGCGCGTCAATGTCTTCCTTGCTCTCGCGCAAGTGCTCACTGGTGGCTTCGACGTTCGCTTGCATCTCGCGCAGCTTCGCTGCTTCGGCCTCCATCTCTTGTACGCGCTTCTTCATTGCCGCGATTTCTTCCTCGTCACCTCCTTCATCGTCCTCAGGTTGGCGGTCGAGCTGCTCATCCTCTTCGCGCTTCGCTTCTGCGTCCTCCATTGTGATTCGACGGTGTTTGGTGAGCCTGAAGAGAACCTTCGCGTTAGCCGTTGAAGACGCGCACACGCGCTCCGTGATCTCCAACAGGAGCTCACCTTTGGGAATACTTGGTGGTCCCGGCTGAAGTGAGTAATCACTGGAGTGAGTTAACTGAGTGACGAAGAGGAATTGTGTGCGGCTGTGAGTGAAGGTGTCGTTCAGGACGAGGGTAACTTATCTGCGGAACGATCGCAAGCAAGCAAGGTCGCAGGATCTCAAGGTCACAAATGGAGCTAAGCGCGAAACGGAAAGAGACTTGCCAAGATCCATGGAGTTCCACGCGACGTACACCGATCCACATGATCCAATGTCCATAAGGTAAGTGAATGTGAACACATAGCATACACTTTCAGAAGGCTACAAAAGAAAGGCAATTCCTATTGCAGTTTAATTGTATTTTATGAACGACCCCTAGTCAGGCCCCGATTTTCCCCCAAGACCAAGTCGCTCAAATTGCCGTACTCCGGTTACCCCTTCTCCCTTAGACCAGCCTTCGAAACGCCGACCATCCCAGTGACGCCATGCTCCATCAAGATTGTGAAAATCCGAACGCTGCCGACTCGCCTCCAACTCCTCCGTCTGCTCCTTCTCCCATGTTGCCTCGCACTCTTGCCTCGCACTCACAGCACCGCGACAAGTCCTAAAATGGTAGCCAGCAACCCACCCGCCGGCAGCAATCCAGGCGCGGCACTGCCGGACTGGCTGGGCGAGTCTGAGTCCTCGTCATCGTCGCCCGCCCAGCCCGTCTGCGCAGGGTGCGAGGAACCCGTGGTCGATGAGTCGTCACCGTCCCCGTCGCCGTCCTCATCAGAGGCCGAGGTGGGGGTTGCGGAGATGGTTGCATAGGTTGAGGTTGAGGGGCCGTACCTGCGTCGTGTTAGTCAGGCCTTTGTTCCCATGTCTCGCTTCTTGCTGGTTCCGAGGCGTCTACGTACGCTTCTTCAGCACTGCAATACTGGCGATTCTGCTGCCGCGCGCCTGCCGCGTCCGGGTGGTCCTCGCAGCTGTTGTAGCAGGTCAGGACGGCGTTGCTGTTGTCGCAGAGGCAGGAGTAATCGTTGTCGTCGCAGGCGTCGATCTGTGCTGTCTGGCTGTCGAGACAGGCATTGATGGTGCTGTGACCTTGCTGTCAGCATACGGCTCTTGACAAAAGTTTTGTTTACTCTGAGGAACTCTCACACGTCGAGCTCTTCACCACAGCCGGACTCAGTGGTGCGGCTCGTGGGGGCAGACGCAACGGAACTGGTGCCGGACTGAGCTGCGGCGAGGCTGGCGGCAGTTAGAAGGAGGGTGGGCGTGAGTTGCATGGCGAACGAAGAGCGAAAGGAGCCTCTTTTCTTGTTTGCTGATTGAGATGCTGTGAAAGATGAACGATGGGAAACTGTGGCGAGCTGGCAGAGCGAATGGCGGAGAAGCGAGAACTAGATAAGAAAAGGCACCAGAGAGCTCGAACGCAGCACGACAGAAGCAGGTAGAGAATGAAGGAAGCAACGGAGGTCGGAAGCAGACGAGGTGGGGAGACGTGCGCGAGGGTCCAATCTATCTATACAACGGCCGAGTCCGGGGTAGAGCATGCACAGACGGCCACATGCACGATGGTCCCGGCGGACCAGGGGGATCGGACGGCGGTTTGATTGGCGCCGCGTCTCCTGCGTCGAAGCCTGCTGCGAGGCTTGAGATGGAAGGGGAATAGGCAGCATGGATTCCCCATCGACAAGCTTGTGGCAGGCATGCGTTGGGTGCACAGGGGGGAAGCTTGGGGACGCTGTGCAGCGTTCGGTGGTGGCGGCGGCGGCGGCGAGGTGCGGCGCTCCAGCCGCTTGGGAAGCATACTCGCTCCTCCTTGATTCGCCAAAAACAGACGGCCACTGACGGGAGCATCCGCGAGAAAGCCTTGGCGGCTATCTCACCACATCCGTCCACTGCCTGTGGGAGCACACCTTGCAGCACTTTTACCCTCATGCCGCCTCGACCGCCGACAACGGTGATTTGGCGGTCCCTCGAACGACAGACCATATGCACGCGCTGCGCGCAGAGAATCGCGCGGGCGGTGCCAGCGCCCAGACGACCCCATTACCACACAACGCGACTTCAGCAGACTGCGACTGCGCGAGATGACAGTCTAGGAAAGAGCTTCTTCTGGGCCAATGCGTTCCGGAGAAGCGAAGACCGTGGGCTTGCTGTTCCTAGAAACGAGGAAGCGACACCGTCAGCTTCAAAAGGCAACAATGGCACGGGACAAGCGCGGCCACAATCACATGCAGTAGCGGAGAGCGCAGAGTCGCTAGCAAAGGAGCCTCCACATCGCCGACGAAAACGATTGAAGGCCACGACCGCTTTACAAGACTCCGGCGCAGATGCACCTCTACCGCCGGACGCATCCTCGACACTTTCGAGGAGCGCGGCCGGAGCGCCAGCCCGGTCCCTGAGGCGGACCTTCGCAACCTACCTCGCTCTCACGAAACCACGTCTTGCATTCCTAATTGTCCTCACGACGACCGCGGCCTACTCGATATACCCCGTGCCGGCCCTTTTGAGCACCAGCGCCACAGCTGCGCCCTCGCTTAGCACCCTCACACTTCTCTTCCTCACGAGCGGCACTTTCCTCACCATTGCGTCGGCCAACACACTCAACATGCTTTTCGAGCCTGCTCACGACGCGAAGATGAGCCGCACGCGCAACCGACCTCTCGTGCGCGGGCTCGTCTCGAAGCGTGCAGCACTTCTCTACGCTCTCGCGACAGGCGTCCTTGGAACTACCATGCTCTGGAACGGAGTCAATCCAACGGTTGCAATGCTCGGAGCGGGCAACATCGTGCTCTACGCCCTCCCCTACACTTTACTCAAGCGTGTTCACCCGGTCAACACCTGGGTCGGAGCGGTTGTCGGCGCTGTCCCGCCTCTCATGGGCTGGTGCGCAGCTGCCAGCCAGTACAGCACAACCGTCTCATCGTCAATCGCAACCTGGGAAGGCGTGTTGGAAGAGTCGCGGGAGCTGCTTTTCACTGAGCAGGCGATCGGCGGCTGGCTGCTGGCGGCGCTGCTGTTCGCCTGGCAGTTCCCGCATTTCTTCGCGTTGTCGCACAATGTCCGTCATGAGTACGGGAGCGCAGGGTACAAGATGCTAACGTCGTCAAATACGGCCATGGCCACGCGCGTGTCGCTACGATACAGCCTGGCCATGTTTCCTGTCTGCGTGGGGCTGAGCTACTACAACGTCACCGATTCGGCGTTTCAGGCCACGAGCGGGGCGGTGAATTCGTGGATGCTGTACGAAGCGGTACGGTTCTGGCGCTTTCAAGGTGAGCGTGGTTCGGCGAGGGGGCTGTTCTGGGCCAGTGTGTGGCAGTTGCCGATCGTTTTGGTTTTGGCGATGGTACAGAAAAAGGGGTTGTGGGAGAGGGTTTGGACGGGCGTCGTTGGTGAGCCGGAGCTGGACGATTACTGGGACGACGACGAGGAGTGATCTCGTCTCCTTGTCATGCATTTGTTTGTGATATCGCTGTAGATTCTCGAGCTATGCGGTGATGCCTTACTAGGCTATCGCAAAGATACTGTACAGACCTGTCGTGGGACGAGGCTTGTTGCGCTGTCCTGTTTGATCTTTTGCACTTTCCACCCACAGTCACGCAGCTGATGTAACCGAGCACCTTCGCACGCGGGGAGCCTCACGTCTACCAAGCCGTTCCATGCCAGCGCACATGGGCAGTATTGAGTGGTACGAGGGCGAGAGCTGGGCCGGCGGGGATCAATCACAACTCACCTGGCTGACAGCAGTGGTAAAAGAACCCGACACGCCCGCAAATAGCAGACGCGCGACCGACGATCGTCCCGATTGCTGCAGCCGCGGTGAGCGTGGACGCAAGCAAACAATGACTGTCAATGCTATGGGAAATAGCAACGATGACGGCAGGCAGACGGGAGGTCGTTCGATGCGGGCATCCAGGCAAACTCTCGCCCCGTGGCGGGTCCCGCCTTTCGCGTCTCCCCCCCGCCCTCGTCCGCCCACGGCCTCCCCAGGCGCATCACGTCCCAGTCATCCGCTTGGCTGCCGAGCCCGACCTCCACCACTGCCAGTCTCGACCCTCCAAGCTTTGTCTCACTTGCCGCAGCGTCCACGCCGCCCACCACCGCCGCGCTCCCTCCGTCCTCCGCTCCGGCACAGCAGGCAGTCGACCGCACCTCCGTCTCCGTCGCGCCCACCGACGGCCTTATCTCCGCCCAGCCCGCTGCCACATGATAGTCATCCTTAGTTAAGCTGAACCTTGCTCGGCCTCTCCACCTCACCTCCACCACCACCACCACCTCTGGGGCCGCAACGCGACGTGCTTCTCTGCAACACCGCCTCACGCGTACCCCGTCCCAGCCACCATAGGAGCCGCACCGGCCAGTCACGGTCTGAAATCACGCAGACGACGACGCTGGACCACAAAGACGACACCGACGCCCCGCCCCCACCGCTCCACTACCTCTTTGGAGGCGCCGGCCACAACACGTTCCATGCCAAGGCAGTAGAATCCGCCGAGTCGCACTGCCTCGAATACCTTGCGAGGCTCTACAAACCGCCCTGACCCTCTGCACCTGAGAGAAATTGAAAACCCCCATTCCCACGGAAGACATCGTATACGACCCGACCACGCGCTGCATTTGCAATCCACGCATAGCAGACCAGACACACGTTAACGCCGGCTGGGCTCCTTCCTCAACATGGGTAATCAGCCGTCGAAGGACGGCCGCAGCAGCTCCGGCTCGCAGACGCCGACGGGAGGCTCGCAGTCGGGGCCAAATCTCGACTCGTACCCGTCTTTCAGCAAATCGGACACCAAGGAGTCCGCGCGCTCGCTGAGGACGGCTCTGCGCACCAAAATCCCAGGTAATAGCGGTAAGTCGGCCGATAGCCCACGGAACTCCGCGGCAGCGCTCTCGCCAGTCGCAGATGATCGGGCAGACAGCCAATCGGTGAGATCGACTACAAGCGGGACTTCGGCCAGAAGGGCGCGGTCCTCGAGTGCTGTCTTGCCGGACACGGCTGAGCAGCGGGGAAGTCTGGCTCCGGACGACGATGATGACGAACTTCAACCTCCACCCTCGCCGACACATGCGGCTATGCTGGGGCATGATCACAAGGGAGTAGAGGCAGCGCAGCGTAGCGGCGAAGTCGACGCGGTATCTGACGCACCGCCGTCTGGAAACATTCGCGGATCGCATAATATGGAGCCCATGCAGTCAATCCTGGTGAAGAAGGACTCCGACCCTACGCCCACCCAGGGCGCTGCGGCAGCATTGGCGATCGCAGATGGGAAAGACCCAGCCGGGAACATGGAAATTGGTGCACTCAAGCCCGCAGATCTGGACGACATGATCAAACGGCTCGTGGATGCCGGGTATGCTGGCAAGGTCACCAAGACCGTCTGTCTTAAGAATGCCGAGATCACGGCGATCTGCACCGCCGCTCGGGAGCTGTTTCTCTCGCAACCCGCGCTCATTGAGCTGTCGCCGCCCGTAAAGATTGTCGGCGATGTCCACGGCCAGTATACCGATCTGATTCGTATGTTCGAGATGTGCGGGTTCCCACCTAACAGCAACTTCCTTTTTCTCGGCGACTATGTGGACCGCGGCAAGCAGTCGCTCGAGACGATCCTGCTGCTGCTATGCTACAAGCTGCGCTTCCCGGAGAACTTCTTCCTACTGCGCGGCAACCATGAGTGCGCCAACGTCACGCGTGTCTACGGCTTCTACGACGAGTGCAAGCGCCGCTGCAATGTCAAGGTCTGGAAGACGTTCGTAGACACTTTTAACACCATTCCCATTGCGGCCATCGTGGCGGGCAAGATCTTTTGTGTGCACGGCGGGCTATCGCCTTCACTGTCGCATATGGATGATATCCGCAACATTGCGCGTCCAACGGATGTGCCAGACTATGGCTTGCTCAACGACCTGCTGTGGTCCGATCCGGCGGATATGGAGGCAGACTGGGAGGCGAACGAGAGAGGTGTGAGCTATTGTTTTGGGAAGAAGGTAATCATGGAGTTTTTGCAGAAGCACGACTTCGATCTGGTGTGCAGAGCGCACATGGTGGTTGAAGATGGTTACGAGTTTTTCAACGAGAGAATCCTGGTGACGGTTTTTTCGGCCCCCAACGTAAGTTAATATCCCGACTGGTACTTGGTCATGAAAATGAGGAGACGGCTGACCTTCTTGCAGTATTGTGGCGAGTTTGACAATTGGGGCGCTGTCATGTCAGTCTCCGCAGAGCTGCTGTGCTCGTTTGAGCTGCTGAAGCCGCTCGACTCGAGCGCTCTTAAGAGCCACATCAAGAAGAGCAGGAACAAGCGGCAGAGCATGCTTAACAGCCCGGTAAGCACTCATATATTAAATCACTCAAGTGTTGCAAAGCACTACTGACCTTCCCAACAGCCTGCCAACCAATACCCACAGAGCTACTAATTGGGCATCATGAGAAGATTCGAGCAGAACGGCAGAAACATTGATGCTCGACACGGGCGAATGGGGAAAGAACATTCATAAGAGAATGCCAAGAGCGCCGAGGATCCATGTGGTGACGAGTAGCCACGCTGCTTACAGCGGCACTTCGAGGGAAAGGCCTGCAAGTACGCCAACAAGGGCCGCAATGCTCATAGAGCCTACTTGCCTGCGAGGCGGGGCCCGCACGCCTGCACCCGCGGTCCCAGTTTTTCCAGGCGGCGAGATAACATGCGGTATACCTAGAGGTTTGGGCTGATGTCTGGTGCTTCCAGCCCCGGTTGCGTGAGACGGCTGGGTCCCCTTGTGGACATTTGAGGAGGAGGTGCCGGGACTTTAATGATGCAAGCGAAGTGGTGGAGGAGGTCGTGCTGCTTGGATCGTCGACGAGGTGACGAGTCTTTTGTCTTATTAGTGTTCCAGAATCTCTTCTTTTGCGCCCTTCTTCGCTTCTCAGCCTTCCCCGTCGCACTAGTACTACGAGAGCCTCAATCCCTTCCCGGCATTGCGAGGTCCAGCTGGAGCCAGATATGGCAGGTCCAGCGAGCCTTGGCGCTTCCGCACCGCGGACTTTCCCCCAAACCCCCACCAACAAATTCCGCTTCGGCTGCACGACACTCGCTCAAATCCACCACACCACACCTCGCAACTTTTGCTGCTGACCCTCAGCGAAACACCCCTTGAAAACACAATGGCAGACCGTGGCGGAGCAGCTGGTGCCCGTGGCGGCTTCGGCGGTCGCGGTGACCGTGGCGGCCCTCGTGGCCGCGGCCGCGGCCGTGGCAGGCGCGCTGGCAAGAGCGAGGAGAAGGAATGGCAGCCCGTAACCAAGCTGGGCCGTCTTGTGAAGGCCGGCAAGATCAAGAGCATGGAGGAGATCTACCTGCACAGCTTGCCCGTCAAGGAGTACCAGATTGTCGACTTCTTCTTGCCTAAGCTGAAGGATGAGGTTATGAAGGTGCGTGGATATCACGAGCGAACGAACGGGGGCGAGCATGAGACTTGAAGAGGGATCGGAGTGCTGATGTGTGTTTCGATGTACAGATCAAGCCCGTCCAGAAGCAGACCCGTGCCGGTCAGCGTACGCGCTTCAAGGCCGTCGTGGTCATCGGTGACAGCGAGGGTCACATTGGCCTGGGCATCAAGACCTCCAAGGAAGTCGCCACGGCCATTCGCGCTGCCATCATCATCGCGAAGCTCTCTGTCGTGCCCATTCGTCGCGGCTACTGGGGTACCAACCTCGGTGAGCCGCACTCGATCCCAACCAAGCAGAGCGGCAAGTGTGGTTCCGTTATCGTCAGGGTAGGTTCCGACTCAAGCATTCGACCAGCACGCAGATACTGGCAGAGTAGCTAACACCACCGTAGCTGATCCCGGCGCCCCGTGGTACCGGCCTGGTCGCCTCGCCCGCCGTCAAGCGCCTGCTACAGCTGGCCGGTGTCGGCGACGTCTACACCGCGTCGTCCGGTTCGACTAAGACGCTCGAGAACACGCTTAAGGCGACCTTCGTCGCCATCACCAACACCTACGCCTTCCTGACGCCCAACCTCTGGCAGGAGAACAAGCTCATCCGTAGCCCGCTCGAGGAGTTCAGCGACGTGCTGCGTGAGGGCAAGCGCTACTAGATGGATGCATCTAGCATGCGAAGGCATGAATGAGAAGAAGTCCATTAGGCTGCGGATTTTCTGTCTGAATTAGGCGATCGTTGCGCTTCATGCTGCCACACTGGATGGATAGCCCTCAAATGTAGCGTAGCTTGAGCCAAGATGGATTGCAAGCCTCCTTAATTTCACAGTGTCGACCTCGTGATAAGCTAACCTGCGTCTTCCGGAGACATTTCCATTGCTCGAAAATTCAGAATATTGGTCGACGTTGCTGTGGTTGCTGTAAGCGATCTATCTCATGTCTTTGCTGTGAACTCCAGGTGTCAGTGAATTCCCGCAAAGAGCAGGTCACTGCGATTCAGTCACCTAGCAGCGAAGTGCCTGGCAACGTAGCGATCCGCCCGCGCCGAAAGTCGAGCGACAACATTGCCACCACTGAATGGCAGACCAATCTCAGCGCCGCAATACAGAACCGTGGGACAAGCAAGCAGGAGGTCGCATCGCGTATGTAGGCAACAAGACTCACAGATCAGGCAGGACACCGCGGCAAGACGACTTCATTGGCCTGAGCAAAGCCGCCCGGCCTGTCAGTCTCGCTCTTTCCTTCTTGGGAGTGTTTCAGGCGTGGAGGTACGTCACTCCCTCGATCACGCGACGCGGACGCGCTTAAATCGGTTGCCAGCGCGCGCACGACAGACTTCAGCCGGACTTCCCGCCCTTCAGCACTTTCCACCTTCGCTGAACAACAAAACAAAAACAACATCTTCGCATTTGAGTCTTCGCTCAAAACCAGACAATCTCATCCCGCACACTTGCAGGTACCAGTACTCATCGCAACGGCAAACCATGGCGTCCAAGAAAAAGGGCAAGAGCAAAGCGGCCGCCACACCCGCAAAGACTGCTTTCCCCGCGCCCGAACCGCCCACGACGACCATCACCACGACCCGTGGCAAGGAAATCGACACCACAGCTGCGGCCGGCCGTACGCGGCGCGCGACTGCCGCGCCGTCAAAGACGGACGCTACGCCCGTGAAGCGCAGCTCGAAGGCCGCGGCTGGTAAGTTGCTACGTGGTGAGGTGCTTGTGCACTCTCGCTAACGCGCGCAGCTGTAGCGCCCCCAACCAGGAAGCGTGGCAGGGCCACGAAAGCAATCGAAGACGAGGAAGCCAGTGAGGCGGAAGCAAAGGGCCAGCCTCCCAAGAAGCGCGTCGGGGCAAGCAAGGCGCCAGCGCATGCTGGGGTTGAGAAGACTGGGGCTGAGAAGACTCAGCCGAGCAAGAAGCGTGGTCGGGCTTCTAAGGTTGTGCCGCAAGACGTGGAGGCTGAGGAGGATGCGGAGGCGACGGCGAACGAGAGCGAGCTCAAGCCGCCGGCGAAGAAGGGAAGATTACCCAAGGCTGCGACTACGGCAGCCACGAAAAAGGGAGCACTCGTGCCTGAGGTGACGACGCAGAAGCGTGGACCCGGGAGAGCGAAAAAGGAGGCTGCTGTGGAGGAGGATGAGGATGTGGAGGACGATCTAGCTCGGCCTGAAGGCGCTGCGAACGATGCGCAGGCTGTGCCGTTGGAGAAGGAGCCGCCCCCGAAGAAGCGCGGGAGGCCGCCGAAGGGTGGTGAGACGACGAAGATCAAGCGCGATGATGTGGCGGCGGCTGATCAGCTCGAAGAGGAGCTTGTTGATGCTGCTGACGACGAGGCGCCTCCTGCGAAGAAGGGCATGGCTGCGAAAGGCAAAGGAAAGGGCAAGAAAGCTGCCAGCCCGGTCAAAAATGCAGATGACACTGGCTCCAAGCAGCAAGACCACGCCAACAACACGACCGTCAACCACTGGCTCATGAAGGCTGAACAGGAAGACCGAAACGAGACTCTCAAGAATGGCGACGTCAAGAACATGAAATTCACCATTGACGACCTGGTCGAGAAAGGCGGCCCCGAACCCTGGGACGGTGTGCGCAACCCAACCGCATGTAAGAATATGAAAGATATGAAGCAGGGCGACATGGCCTTCTTCTACGCTAGCGGCGGGAAGCAAGGCCGCGCCCCTGGCATCACCGGCATCATTGAGATTGTTGGTGAAGCGGTGCCCGACACGTCAGCTTTCGACGAGGAATCGGCGGGCTACGTGGAAAACGCGAAGACCCGCGGCACTCAAGAGAGGCCGCGCTGGTACATGGTACACGTCGAGTTTCGTAAGAAGCTGGCGCAGCCGGTCACGTAAGTTATCAACAACCCCTCGATATTCTTTGGTATGCTGCGAATGCTAACGTTGATCTGCCAAAGACTCGCTGAACTGAAGAAGCACGCTGAAGCCGACGGTCCCCTGTCCAAGATGCAGGAACTCAGCGCCGCCCGCCTGAGCGTCTCCAAGGTCTCCGAGGGCGAATGGAACTTCATTATTGACCAGCTGATCAAAGGCTACGAAGAGCCCGACGCCAAGTCCCACGACGAAGCTAAAGACAGCGCCGCCCCCATCCCCAACGACAACCCTATCACAACCACCGCCGACCCCACCGCAGCCACATCCAAACCCACCACAGCGCCCTCAAGCGACGCCCTCTCCGCCCCCTCCGACCTCACCAGAATGGTCTCGTCCGCCGCCAAAGCCGCCATCCCCCACCTCCCTGTCATCGCGAGCACTGAAACGGCCCCTGGTGCCGAAACTCCGGCGGCCGCTAACCTACCTGCCAGCAAACCCGGCACCACCTCGCGCGCCCGCTCCGCGCGCCCAGCCTCGCGTCAGGGCAGTCTCGCTCCACGCGGCCAGAAAGCCGCGTCCGCGCGCGGACGGAGCCGCACTCCTAGCCAGCGGGCGAAGTCGGCGCAGCCGGGAGGGAAGGGGGATACTGCAGGGGGGAAGGTGGGCGCTGTGGAGGAGAGAGAAGAGTGATGTGGTGACGCTTTGAGCGGGTGTGCGCGCGAGGCGGCGGTTGCAGCTTGCGCGCTTCCATTGCTTGTGGATTGCGAGCTGTTCATGCTGCGGGACGCGGGACCTTTTGAGTTGGCTGTCGGCCTTTGAGGCTGTCGGTGCGTTTGGAGCTTGTGGTTTCCTCGTTCGAAGAGGCTTTGCGTGCAGCAAAGTCCAATGCGAGTGTTGAAGCGTTCAAGGGTGTGCGTTCCACCTTACGAGGCAGTCGAGGCTCTGGCTACAGCGCTTTTGTTATCGTATTGAAAATCGCGTTCAGAGTATCCTGTCTTACTTCCATTTGAGTTCAGCCATCGTGCCTCGTATTGTAGTATGATGTTCGTCCATGGCTGGCCATGCCATGTGGAGGCTAGAGGGCATTTCCGCCCAGCGGTTTGGGAAAATTGTAGGGCGACAGTAACATTGCTCGATCCCTACTGGAAACCACAAAGACGCTTCTATCCCCTAAGGATCAATGTTGTCAATCGTTGTATCGCTAGCAGTGGCCCTATTGCGAAGACGGCCAATTGGCAAAATTCCAGAACGATGAACGCTTATCGACTGATTAGTGGTATCTCTAAAGCAGCAACATACAGCTCAGCCCGCCCAACGTCGCTCTAACGTCTTTGACGAACCATTTCTTCACCTCCTCTTCCTTCTAAACTTCAATTGATCCTCCTCATCGTCATCATCATCCACCACCACCGGCGCCACAGCGGCCTTCCCCTTGGCCCTCTTCGCCGCAGGCACCGCACTTGGAGCCTCTGCCCTCCGCTTCCCTACCCCTTTCTGCGCATCCCGCGCCCGCCTCTGGCTCTCCGTTGCGAATGTCTGGCTCAGCGAGTCCCCGCGCGCGTTCGCAGCGGCCGCAGCCTCCCAGCCTTCGTCGCGTGCATGCCCCGCCACCTCTTCGGGCAGCACACCCTCTTCGTGCGCGTGCTCGGTGTCCTCTTCGCGCGAGCGCACCAGGCGACGGCGGAAACTTGCCGGGCCGTTGCCATCGTCGTCATCGTCGTCGGAAGCCGCGGCAGAGCGGCGCTGCGAGCGCGAGGTGGCTGTCGAGGCGTGCTGGGTCTGGGTTTGCGACTGCGTGTGTCGGGAGTTGCGGTTCGATGAAGAGACGGCTGTGGGGACGGGGAGGAGGTAGTCATCCTCGACGTTGCGACCGTGACGCGGTGCCTCTTCGAGTGTGACGATGACCCGCTGTGGGCGGGGGCCGACTGTGTCACCGCGTTGGCCTTGGGGGCGGAAGCGCTTGAAATTCTTGCGGCCGTTCCAGGCGGGGTCCCAGCGGTCGGAGCGGCCTGCAGCGTCGTTGCTACGAGTCGGGCGCGTGCGAGCTGGAACTGGAATTTCCTCGACCTGCGCCAGGTTTCTGAGGTCGCTGATGTCGACACCGTCAAGAGCTTGGCGAAGAGATTCCTCGTCTCTCTCGCGCGCTTCTTCTTCGCGCTTGCGGGCGGCTTGGACCTCGGCGAGGACGTCCATCTCCTTTGCCTTCTTCTTTTTCGGCTTGGTCAGTTTGCTTCCGTTCTCTGGCTCTGTTAACGCTCCCGTAGAGTCCTGCTCTCCGTTGACTTTGCGAGCGTGCTCAGTCTTCTGGCGCTTCATTGCCGCATGCCCTGTCAGCATGTTTGCGTACATATCTTCTTCCTTCTCTAGCTCCTCCATGGGAACTGAGCGCTTGCGCGAGTCCTTCTGGGCTGCTGGAGCTTGCGATGGCTGGTCGACATCAATGTCCTGGGCGCTTTGTGGCTGAGACGGTGCAGGCGGCTGAGAGTCAGGTTGAGCAAAGTCGGTGGGATCAAAGTCATCGAAGCCTTTGAACCGAGACGTGGTTGCTTTGCGTTGGTATTTGCTTACATTAGCTGGGGTTCTCATCTCATCTGGGCGTCGCGTGCCGTTCTGGGTAGCAGCAAACGAGCGCAAAGAGTTTGGCTGCGCTGACGTGGACGGGTCTTGATCTGACACTTGGTGCGGTTGTTCAGCTATACGGAAACTCGACTGTGATGGGGCCGCGACCGGTGATTCTGCTATCCTGCTCCTTGATGCCATCGCTTCTTCGTCGATCTGGTTTTCCAATGGCTGGCGCATGGTTTCCGCATTTACGGATAAGATGGCTTCCAGGAACTGGTTCTGTCCGCATGCATGTTGACCCGTGGCGGATTCGACCGCGGACAGAAAAGCTTTTATTTCATCAGTCCCCTCGTTGACCCTCACTACCACCACCCCCTCGCCGCCGCTGTGAAGACTAAACTCATCGGCGTCTTTGCGGCCGGCAACCTGCTTAATGAAATCAACGACTTCGGTCACACTGGTTGTGCCTACGTTGACCTCGTAGAGTAGAGCCTTTCCACCTCCACATGTAACGACAGGTAGTAGAGTCTCATACTGCGATGGATCCACAAAAATGAACGAGAATCCTTCAAAGACTGTGGCCCTTTCTTCACGAGGCTTCAGCATCTCGTTGGGCTTTGGCGAGGGCTCATTCCCTGCCGGAATGGGGAATGCCGTCTCGTCTGGCCAGTTGCCGTCGAAGTCTTGTTCCAGTGCACTGATTTTCCTCTCGCTTCCCGACCCTCCGTCCGGCAATCTTCTATCCGCTGCGTCGCTCAAGGCCTCGGCCCATTCATCAGTCACCAACAACTTTGCCTGCACCAGACCTTGTAGCCCGACGGGCGTGTTCCGTTTCTTCGCCACGACATGCGACGTCTCATTCGAAATATACGCCCTCACAATCTTGACGTCGGCCGACTCCAGCTTTCTCCTCCATTCGTCAATCTTCTTCTTGGGCACGCCTGAGTAGCTGATGGTCACTGGCGTCCATGTCAGGTAGAAGACATGCTCGTACCGTCCCATCCGTACAGCAAACTGCTTGTCCGATCCGTCGAGTGTCCGCTCTGATCCCTCCTTCATGCGCTCTTCATTGACCGACGAGCCCAGCTTGCTGCAGTCCTTTAGTGTGATTTTGCTGCGCGCGTGCACGTGTGCACTGTCTCCGTCGTTCACATCGTGGATGGTGATGAGCAGATGCTTGCGCGAGACGGATCGACTCTCGATGTGGCAGACGCGCTCGCTCGACCCAGGGTTCACACTCGTGCGGCCGAGAAGATGTGTAGAGCCAGGGCGGAGCCAAAGGCGTCTTCCACCCAGAGCAGGCCCGGAGCTGGTGAGGAACCACATGGTTGCGGATGACGGAGGTCGCGCGCCGGGGGCGCTCGAGACGAGAGGGAGACTCGCTTTTGATGTTCGCCGGCGGGAGGGGCTGACTTTAGGCAGACGAGGTCGCGTTGGAATCGCGTAAGTGGCGCGGTCCACGTGATGCGCGAGCCACTTCACTTACCCGATCAGGCAGGGCATCGATAAATTCAGGTCATCGATAAGTTACAGTTGCGCCGTAGAAAGGACTTGTTGACTTGGTTGTGCCCATTTGCGGGGACAACGCATAGTTTAGGCCGTGTTTTGGATAATGGTTCATTGCACAATTTGTCTGAACTAGCGGCAAAGGTCTTGCGAGATTAGTGATTACGAGGAAGGTGGATTTTGCGGGAGCCGCGATTCTTGGGTTGCGCAAAGCAATAGCTGAGACTATTGCAGAGCGCACTTGGGCCCACATACACACCGACAAGCCGTGCCGGCAAGAGGAACGCTGCTTCACAGTTTCCATCACATCAAGAAATTTCGCCGTTGGAACAGTGAAAACTGCTGGTGAAAATCAGTTCGCTTCTACAAGACCCCGGCCCAATGTCGCTCAACCCATGTCAAACGCCGCGAACTCATTAGCAGACAACGCCTACGCTAGGCCGGACGAATCGTGTGATGTCGTAAACCAAAATTCAAGAGATGACTGGAAAGCCAAGTCCTCGATTCTCGTGAGAACGCCAACCCCGGTAGACCCGTTCCCTTCACGCCCCTTCAGCACTCTCAACCGCCTCCGGCTTTTCCATCCCCTCTTGCAGCGTTTTCGGTATCGCCATCCGCGCTTGGAATTGATGCCAGCAGTTCGGCGCCTGCAGCACATACTGCATCATACTCACCCTGAATCGATTCCGGTAGTCCTTGGGACTAGTGATGGTCGGCTTGTTCTTGCCGCGGTCCTTGATCCACGATTCCAGTTTCTTGTCCCAGGTGTAGGTTCGAATGCAGTCGATGATGCCGACGATCAGCTCCTTGCGCTCGTCATCAAAGCCCGCCATCAGGCTGTAGTCCATCACGTTCTGCTTGCAGAGCCACATGGTGTCGTTCCATACGCTGGCTTGCATGAGCTTGCGAGCGTGCTCACGGACGAAAAGTGGGGACTCGAATATTGTTTCAACGAGGTTTTCGTCCAGTAAGACCTCGTCTGGCTGTCCGGTGCTCTCGATTTTGCGGTTGCGCATACTGCCCTTGAGATCGAAGCGGCGGTTCGGATTGCGTTCGTAAAAGAGGTTTTCCATGACGAGTAGATAGTAGGAGAAGTCCATGCCCGTGGCTGGGTTCTTGATCGTGACCTGGAATAGACCGAACATCTTCGCGATAACGCTGGGAACACCGTGGAAGAGAGTGTGACCCATGAAGGCGAAGTAGTCCGGGGCGAACTTTGTGAAAGCTTTGAGCTCCACTTCTTGCAAACTCTTGATGATAAAGCGTTCGTCAAGCGTCTTGAGGAAGATGGACTTGGTCTTGCCACCTTTGGAGTCAAACTTCAAGCAACGCGAAAGCGACTCAACAAACCGGTCAGCGACGCCGCACCTGCGACGGAGCGCGTCAAACGATTCTGCGTAAAAGATTTTGCAAGAGGCCTTGACCGCACCATGAGCAAAGGAATACTTCATGTGGGTGCCTGTATCACTAAGCAAAGACGCCTCAATGGCCTTCTGTTGCGTGTCATCCTGTACAGATGTGGCGCTCGCCTGGGAGTTCGTGTGAGCATGCTGGCGCGTATGTTTCTTTGGGTGACTGCGAAACTCCTGGACCTTCGCTAGATAATCCGGAGAAGCTAGCGATAAGGCCACAACCGACGAAGGCTCGTCTTCACGTACGATGATGTCGGAATCCTCGAACACATGCTCGGTAGCGTGCAGTGGGTACTCGAGATTGGCCCAGCCCGAAGCAGATCTCTTGGACCAAAACTCCGCCAGATATTTGAACCACACGTTCTTCTTGTGGTCCGGGATGGACAGCTCAGGGTGCAGATCCATCTCTGGAACAGAGCCCGGCGAAAGCAGGGTGGACGAGGACAACCCAGAGTTTGGATCAGATGTGTCTCGGGACCGATTTGTTTTCGGGGGCTCGCGGTCGCTGGCTTCACCTTCGATGTCCGTGTCAGAGTCAGTACGCGCATGGTCTTTCCTCGCAGTACGTTCATGCGATTTGGGAGGCTGCACCGTTTCCTCTGGCTGCGTCTCGTCGGAGCTATGAGGCTGAGCTTGAGGGATTGTCTCTTGAGTCGTTCGGCGCTCCAGGCTAGATTCTTTGGCAGCTTGCTCCGCTTTTGCTTGCTCAACCGTCTTCTCTCCAACAGCCTCAGTCGCGTTGCGATAGACCTCGACCACAGGCCGGCTGCTTGCGAGGGGGTTGGCTCGGGCTTGCCGGCTGCGGAGCGCCCTGTGCCTGCGCTCCTTCAAGCGCTCCTTCTCGAACTCGCGCGACATCTGTTCAAAATGCCTTGCAAGGGCTGAGACGCTCAAGCTATTAGCCTGATCAGGCTTCTGGGGAACTGAGCGCGGGATGAGTGATGGAGCAACCTTTCCGACTTTGCTCGTGAGACGTCCCACGCCAAGCTTCTCTCCCAGTTTTCGTTCCGTGGGTGGAGGCTCCGGGCTGGGTGATGGGCCGCGGGTCGGGGAGGCAGAGCTGTGCACTGAGCCTATGTCGGCGCTTCTACGCGGGACATGGCCAGGTGACGACTGCGTGCGATTCATTGAGGGTCGTCCAGTCTTGCCTTGAGGACTAGGACTATCGCCTTGCTTTTTCAGATCCGTAAGACGGGGAATTCGCGACTCCGCCATGTCTGGCTCGATACCCGCAGCCACTTTGCTATGGCGGATCTGCTCGATGCGCTCCAGTAAGCCGGTACCCATTGGCTTTGTGTTAAGGGCGAATGGCTCCTCGGCCAGGGCCTCGTCGCGAGTTGGGGGGCGGCTCATTTGTTTAGATAGATCGGTGAACCTCTCGCGTTCGTCCGTGGATAGGTCGTCGGGCGACTTTGAAGGTACAGCAAGGTCTAGGTGATCAACGTCCTTACGCTGAACAGCTTCCTCCTGCTGCTCGCGGGGCGACATGTTCTTAGAGAGACTGCTCCCGAAGGGCGCTTCGGCACCGTCTTGAGCGATCGTTGGCAAGCCGCTGTTTTCATTTACAGTAGCACGGTGATTGACAACCGTAGACGAAAGCACGTCTTGGGCTTTCTCTGACTGCAATTCGTTCTTGGTGAGTCGCTGTTTCAACGACTTCGGAGCCATGGAGGCCATTTCGGTTCCGTCCTCAGTGTCACTGGCATCACTGACGACCGTGCTTGCTGGCGGCTGCGACTCGAGAAACATGTTTTTCAACTGTAATGTGGCGAGCTTCCTAATGTCCGTCTCCGAGGGAAAGTAATCTCGCTCGAAATCGTTGAAGGTTTCGTCCCACGCAAGAGCCTTTTCGTCCATACGCCGTAGCGCTCGATTCAATGGGATCAATTCGTAGTATCGGGACGTAGCGTACTTTTGCTGCAGCGTGCGGCGTAAGTCTTCACGATCCTCTGCTGCGCGTGCCCACAATTTCTCCAAAAAACTGTGTGCCTCCACCCTCTTCTCTTCGTCAAGCGTATCGACGTTGATGGAATCCAGTCTTCGCTTAATAGACTCTGTGAAGGCATAGAGTCGTGCCTCGAAGTGAGAATACTGTTCATTCTTCACCGTCAGGTCCGACTCCACTTTCCAAGTGACCGTCGCTCTGGGGACAACAACATCATAAATATCGATCGGGTCGTACTGCATCCGAATGACTAAGTCTTCGAATCCGAAGCACCGATAGAAGTCTTTGTGGATGTCATGCTCACAAACCCCCGCCCGCGGGTGTAGCGGGCTGCTCCAGAAGCTGAGCTCTAAATACTTGCCAAACGAGTATTTCCAAGTGTTGTCCGACATGGGCGTGACCGTTGTCTCTTGGTTACAAATACGACAAGTGGACCACATGAGAATGGTCTTGTAGTATCCTCGCATCTTGGCAGCTTGCTGCTGCACGGATATCGAGAGCTGACCATAGCCGTGGACATATTGCCGATGGTGGTCGTACATCTTCTTGCCACACAATTTGCAGCTCTCGGGCGCAGAAATGCAGACGTCCTCGACGTATTGTCCAAGCGTCAAGTCCTCCTCAAAATCGGCGTCGACCCTACCGTACCCAGAGTAAAATCCCATAGCGAGAAGCTCCGGTCCTGTGCAGGGAGCGGAATTGATATTGGAAATGACGGAGTGTAGCACAACGATGCTCTGGTGTGATTCGGGGTCGAAAGGATCGATGTTACCAGTCATGAAAGCCTCGAAAAGCCTCTTCTGCGTTTCATAGGTATGAAATGTCTTCTCGAACTGGGCGTCGTGGACAGCGTGGAGATACTCTCGGACGGCTTTTGGCTGATCCTTAGAAGCCGGTGCGTTGACCATCTCAGGCTTTACCACCGAGAAGCGTTCTTCTGTGCCCTTCTCGTTTTCGTCGCCTTCCTGATCGGCAGCTGCATACTGATCACGCAAGAACTTGTAGGATGACAATCTTATTTCTGACTCGCGTAGCTGCGTGAGCAAATACGGCTGCATGAAAACCACGAAGGGGGACGCAGACAGGATCCTGGAGCAGCAATCTTTTTCAACTTGCTCGTATTTCGACAGAACCGATTCATCGGGTGCTGCTTGAGCTTCCCTCTGGCCAACTGTCGAAGTCGGAATGGAAACGAACTCATCTCGCATCAGGTACGTCTCAAGCTTCAAGTTGTATGCGACGTAGCACATGAACTCAGTGATGCGCTTGATCTTGCGCAGCGTCGCTGTAGTAGCACCGCGCAGAACAATTGTACATCCCAGTCGAGGCTGACAGCCCGATAAATAGATGTATGTCTTCCGCATGTTGTCGTGCACATAGGTTTTCACGTCGAAACTTTCGCACTGTCCAAGATTCCTTGGCTCCATGGTGAGTTTGTCAACCGACTTGATCATTGTTGTTTGTGTCACGCGAGCTACTGCCGCCAGCACCGACTCTTTGATGTTGCTGACGACAGTGATGCCGGCTTGCTCCAAAAGGTCCAGAGCCAGCCCTGAGACATGGCGCTGCACAAGCAATAGTTGCGGACGGAGTGCAGCAATACGTCCTACCAGATTGCGAAGGTACTCTTGCTCTTGCGCAATGACCGGCTCGAGACTCATGAAATGAGTCTGATGCCTGGCGTACTCAATCGCGAAAGTCACGATGGCGATCCGAGGCCAGCTGAGACTCCGAGCCATGCTCTTCAATGCCACGTTCTTGCTGAAGACGATTCCCGAGACGTAGCTGGTGTCGCCTGGTTTGGCGCCTGGAACTTTCTTCAATTTGATGTAATGTCGAATGTCCATGTCGTCTCCCGCTTGCACGTTTGGTTCTACGTCGTCAGTGCACTGGAGTAGGATAGGCATCAGAGCTTTCTCCCACGCTAGGCCGGATTCAATCTTGCCATCCTGGAGTAGTTGTCTCAGTAGTCCCCGAGCATGGTCCAAACTGGCACGATTCAACTCAATGGGAGGCGCATCTCGTCCTCGCATAGCAGAACTGCGGACCAGCTTCGTGCCAGCACTGACCTGCCCTGCAAGAGGTGAAACAGGTCTGCGATCCACGAGCTCCGATTCAGGAGTCGGCTTCAGGAGGATGTTGCTTCTATTCCGTCTCGGAGATGGGCGACCACCATGCGTCAGGCTTCCTATACTAGAGTTGCGGTGACGGTGGCCTTTGGCGTGATGCTTCGGAATCTCCTCATCCTTTAGACCGCGCAGACTAGACGCAGTCCCCAGCCTGGGCCGACCCTTCTTCATCGCCGACGAGAGGAAGCTACCAGACACCAAACGGTCCCGATCCCCTGGAGACGAGCTGTTCATATCGTTCATCGTCGTGAAAATGCTAGGCAGCTCGTCCTCTTCCGAACCATCATCAGATGCATATGCTGCAAGGTCCGGGTCGATAATGTTGTCATTGTGGAAAGCTGAGAGTGACGCTTTTTTGTCAGAATCGTGCATAGAGCCTGGCTGAAAAGGACCGCGCTCGTCCGAAGCATACCCTTTCGGTGGAGCGCGCAGATTTTGCTGGCGTGAGTGATATCTTTTGTGGCTAGAAGATCGTGGGCGACGGGAAAGAGAGATCAGAGAGTGAGAGGAGCTTGGTCTAGCCAATGTAGGCGCAGCATCAAATTCGATTACAGCCGATCGCCTTTTGGACTCACGCGTGCGTCTCGATGCTGGAATCCCGATTGAGGGCGTGGCAACTTCAGAAGCCCGCCCTTCAGGACTTCGAAAGCTGTTCATGAAGCGAGGGCGCCGATCGTGATCCCCCGTCCCCCGTCGAGGAACTGGGCTGCGCGGAAACTCAGTGCCATCGTCAGAAAACACAGTCGATTCATCGTCGCTGCCGTGGATCATGGCCTCGCATGGCTTGCACAGCCGCAGCGTGCCGGGTTGGCCAAAGGGTTCGCCAGATACCAGCGTAGTGCACTTTGAATCGAAGATCTGTCCGCAAGTTCTGCAATGGTGCTTCCGCCGCCAAGTGGAGAAACTTTGGCCGCAATAGAAGCAGTCCTTAGCATTTTCATCCTTCATCCAGAACGACTTACTGATGACTCTGCGCTTGAAATGCGAGGGTATCTGCTCAAGAGGCTGATCTGGCATTGGCGGGGGTCTGACGCTTGCCGGCCTCTCATGCGGTGTTTCAATGAGATCCGGAGACCGGACCAGGCTGGGTTTGACGGAGGGCGCTCGTGAATTACTGGTAGACGATATGTCTCCGCCTTCTGTCGACGACCTCCTTGACACTGAATAGCCAGGCAAGTGGGAAGCGCCAACGCGGGAGAGTGTGGGCCGGTCTGAAGAATGTTGAAAGGGCATGCCTTCGTTGGAGTCTGTACGGGCGTGTCCGCGAAGAATACTTTTCAGCGGAGGCTTTGGCAGACCAGGGGAGTTCAAGGTCGGAGCCGCTGGCTCGGTATCATCGATTGCAGTTTCATCGTCTTCGGCGTACGGTGAAGGCAACGGCGATTTGTGCATGTCTGCGGCTGGCATATCGGGATGGGAGAGCACACGTGCCAGCGCCTGGGCTGCCGTTCCGCCTTGCGCCTCTGCTAGTCCCGGTCGCGCTGCCTCAGGCCCCTCTCGATCGGAAGAATCTTGCGAACTACGAACTGCACTGCTTTCAGATGCTTCATCTCCACCATCTGCCTCCAAATTGTCCTTAGACTTGAATGATCCACCAATGCTTTCCGTCAATTTCTTCTGGGCTGCCATTCTGGAGCTTCCAGATGCAGCTTCGGAAAAGCTGGCGACGACCGGAGAAGGAGCAACACTCGCCGTGGAAGCGACAGGGACCGCATCAGGCGTTGACCTCTTAGGAGCTTTGGCAGGCTTGCTGCGAGAAGCGTTGCTCTGAAAGGATTCCGCCCCGAGCGATCCCCTTCTCTGTGGCCGCGCCTTGTTCTCTTTTGCCGGTGTTCCTCCAAATCCACGTTTGAGTCGGTCGTATAACCCAGTGACGCCACTGCCAACGAGTTCTTTTGCCCCACCCCGCATTGCACCGCCATCAAAGTCATGGAACGAGGTGAGGTTCTCAGACCTGGAGGCCGAGGTATGAATATCGTCGAGAGCTTGGGCTAATGCGCCTTTGTCGATTTCGCCTTTAGTGGAGCTGATTGACGCCAAAGAGCCGCGTCGCGACCTTCCACCCATGAAGGGCAGAAGTGTCGACGAGGCAGACGGCGAAGGAGATTCCCGGGCCATGGCTGCTGGCAAGATATTGCTGTTCGTGCTTCACTCATCCTGGTCCGTCAAGAGGTGAAGGTCATTTGGTAATGTCTCCGTGGTGCCTTGCACGCATCAAAGTACGCGCCAAAGCCTGCATCCTTTGCAAATGTCGGCATTGCAATTCAGCGTTGGACAACCATCTCAGCTCACATGTTTGGGTCTTGGCTGCAGTGACGTCCAGGGTAGGAGCGCGTGGTTCCGGCCCGTGCGCTCTGTCCCGAGTCCCGTCGGCAGTCGTCCCGAGGCGCGCCGATCCGCTTAGTGCTCCTGCCTTCGTCTGCGCTACGACACTCACGCGGTTGCCTTCCCTTCAAATCCGACGCCTGATTCATTTCTAGATCGCTCGCCACCATTTTGTCCGCGTTAAGGCAACGGTTCTCCTGGAGGTTCTTTCGCTTCAGTTTCACCAGAATCCAGCGTCTTTCCACTAAGGAATGCGTACCTTGACCTTACACCGTCCACATGGCGCGGGTAAATGACTGGATCGCAAGATTCATCCGAAACGAGTTGCGGGAAGTCATCGACTGGTGGCACGAATCACAAGAGGTCAAGCCGGATCCAGAGTCTCGTTTTAGTGACGATGGTAGCAACCTGCTCAGCAGAGCCGACGGAACTATCTTGCCAGCAAAGGCCAGCGTGCAAATCCGCGACGTCTCCCAGGACGATATCCCAAAAATTCATGTGTCTGACGGCGTGACTGTTATTCAAGCAAGTCTTTCGAAGGACGCTTTTTTCAAGCTCCAGGACGAGAGTCCTGAAATAACGAAGGGGAACGGCGGTGATTTTTTCACAATCCTAGATGCCACGACAGTGGGCACGCCGTTGGCGCCACCGTTCGCTCGACTGATTGTGAACGATCTCGAGTATCTATACTTTAGACACAAGAAGTTGGGAGATCCCAAATCTATTGACGATAGACCTGAGGTAGCTAAGCTCATCGATGAGATTGCAAAGCTGCGGACGCCTTCAGGCCTCTCGGAAACGGATGCACGAGAGCCTGCTGGGAAATCACAATTGAACGGAGGACGCCAGTCGCCAGAGTCTGAAGGTCCCGCCTTACCGGGTTCTCGAGCCCCGCAGCGCTCGTCACCCGCAGCGCCCATTCAAGCCAGTCATGCTCTTCATGAAACTCATCTCGAGTCGCCGCAACAGGCCGTAAAGCCTGGACCAGCGGCGGCAAATGGCCGTATGAAAAAGAACGGCGGACTGAATCTAGACGAGCCAGTAGGTGCTAGCATTGCGGAAGGTGCTCAGGACAGATCTCCAAGCATGGAAGAAGCTTCATCCGCTTTGCCTCTTGAAACGCACGTTCAGCGGAGGCAGCAGAGCCCTCGAGCTCGTCCGAACGCTTCATCGCCCTCTATCGGAAGTCAACACAGCCAGCAAGCTATTGCCACCCAAATCGGAAGACCAAAGCAAACCCAGAAGTCAAAATTGGGAGCATCGAAGCGGCCCGGTCGGCATGTACGAGCGGATGCTGGACTGAACTTGGAAGGACCGGTCGGACCTGGAGGCGCAGACAAGGGCAGAAAACGAGGCCGCAGCAGCGAGGAGCCCCACGCACCTCGAGCGATCGATACATCGAATCTTATACATCTCCTGGGTGAGCATAAACGTGGTTCGATGCATGAGAATGTCGTTTCTGAGGGAGAAGCTTCGATGAAACCTACTCCAGATCAGATGTCATCTCAAGGATCGCAGCCCGCGCAGAGACCCAATGAAACAGAAATCATGCCGGCATCTTCACCTTTATGGGTTCAGACGCCAACCAAGCATAACATCATGGGGGCTAAAGGTGGCCCTGATCTCGCACCGGAAGCCGATTTACCTCGACCAACGAACGCCGTCATGGAGCACGAAGATCCGCAAGTTTACAATCCCAGAATGACCCCCTGGGACCAGGCACAAATCCTCCGAAAATCCTTTTCGTGGTTTCCTCCCGTCACAGGTCACCAAGTTCCGCCGTCTAATGTACCAACTGAGCTTCTCATTGCCTGGAACACCAACCCGAGCAATTTTGCACCTTCAAGCGAAGATCTGGCGACCACGGCAACTGAGGGATTGCCTGAGCCCGCCAGATTGGGAGAGGGTGACAAGTCAGACTCGTCAAGGGGGAGTTCGTCCAGCTCGACAAGCTTACCAAGCCCGTCCGAGGACGAAGAAGTTGATCCTCAAGAGTGGCCGCCATCCTCGCAAGACAGACCATATCTCCCACCGGATAGTACGCCGAATAACGACCCGAATCTTTCTCAAGCACACCCTGCGATACAAAGACGTACGGAAGCAAGGCCTTCAGCTTGGCAACCTTCCCACCCATTACCCGAGAGACCGGACTTTTCAACTCAACAGATGGACATGCCCAAAAGTCAAGAAACACTGGTGAAGGAACATCGTAGCAAACTTGCAGACCAAGAGGTACCTCCGCGTCTGAGGGATCTTGAGAGGAGCGAGCGTCCGAGCGCCAGCCAAGGGGCGGCCAATGGAGTTCACAGAGGCCATGACGACCAGCGTAGCCCTGCGCCATCCAGGAGACGCGATCAAGAAAAGCATTACGGCCGTTGTCCGCTCTCGAGCGTTGGAGGCCGAGACGACCGGGCGGAGGGCGGAATCCATAGAATGCGACGACGCACCCAAGATGACTGGAGGGAAAGACGGCGTGGCTCGTCCAGCGATCGCGATAAAATCGTTCCGGAGAGTGTGCTCAAGCCCCGAGGACCATGTTTCCATGGCAGCTCCGAAGGTCGCCGGACGAGTCCGGAAAGGAGGCCATACCCGGCACATCCACATGATAGACAAGCATGGACAGGCCATAATAGCCAAAGCCCGGGTGCATCGCGTGGACCTTCGCCCGATTACTCTTCTTACAACAGTCCGCCGCACTGGGGCGACCGATCAGCGGGACAGGCACCTCTTGCTCGATCAGAGCAGGGTAGACCACCTTTCCGGGACGAGTGTGCAGTGGCACACCCACCTGCGTCTGAATTTCGACAGGGCGGACCACCTCTCCGTGGCGGAGGCGGCTCTTCGAGGTCGACGTACACCGACAAGCCACCACGTGATGCTCCGGAGAGTCCCTATCGTCGCAATCCAACGTATACTCGCGTCAACAGTCGAGTCGACATGCTGCCCCCCGCTCAGCGCAGCGGCAGCGAAATGCTCAGCGCAACGCCTGACACTGTCATTCGAGCCACGCAGCTGCCGACGCAGGACTATCCAGCTCCCAGTGCCCACAGTAGTCTTGCATTGAACGCTGCACCGCCGCGACCATTGAACCAAGATCCCGCCTTCCAACACCGAAAATTCAGACGGTCGTTCTTCCTAAACGAGCAACGACGCAAATGGTAAGAACCTCTTCCACTTCAGTCCTGGTCGGCTCTCGTCACCGAGCTGGAAAAAGCCAGCATAATAACACCTCGCGCACCGCAGAATCCCAAGCGGCCCACCTTTGTATTCTACCTAACGTGCTGCTGCTCTTCAGGTTGCGAGATCGCTATGTCCCGGCCGTCGGAGTTCCATATCGCTTTGCGGACATCCATAGAGCGTACCGAGAAGCCAAGCCAGCCGACGACGTTGGACTGTCCGCCTTCGCCGAAGCAATCGCTGCCACGTTCCCGAACGCCGCGCAGGGACTACAGCGCATCGGGAGTAAAGATGAGGACATGACGTGCGAAGCGTCGAGCCCAAGCCATCCTCTCTCGGAAAGAGCAGAAGCAGTGCCATCACCTCCTGCGCCGACGCCATCCACCCGCGTTCTGGACGGCTCGACTTCCTCTCCTGCCCCCATGCCACCCCCTAGACTTCCCGACAGCCGCACGAACCGTTCCAAACGTCGCAGCCTGCCTTGGCAATCCCAGACCTCCAACTCGACACCTCTCAGCTCGCACTTGGGACATCCGCAGTCTCCTTCTGCTTCCACGACAGCGCCGAAGAGCAGGCACTTCGTTCCCTCCAACATGGACAACACCCTTCGCTCGGCTCCCTCCGCGCCTAACGGCGGGAAAGCGCCTGCGCGTTTGGCATCCGGATCAAAAGCCGCAGCGCAAATCGGCACGCCTAGCAGGGGCGCGCAGGGAGATACCTACTCCGCACCAACTTCAGCGCCAAAACCAGCTGCAGGCTCGGCCACAGCAGTTGCTTCAGCCACGGCAGCCACGCCGGCGAGACCGATTGATCCCACCGCAGGGTCGAACGAGGTCTTCGCGGACTTTGCGCACGCGTACCGGGCGCTGAAGCCAGGCGGCGCGTTTGCGACGGAGGGAGCATCAGACATCCCTAGAGGAGGGGCGACGCGGGGGAGGAGCAACAGGAGGTTGAGCGTGCTGCAATGGTGATCTGAGCGGGTGGACCGGGACGAAGATACTCTGCGGCAAAGTTGCTGCACAACCTTATACCCGCAGCAAGGACTCTTGATAATGCACTTGGGGTTACTGCTCCGCACATCAGCGCGTAGAATTAGACTCGTGTTCCCCGTCTCGTGACAACTAAACCCCCAAGATCCGTCCGAAAGAAGCAGGGAATCAGAAAAACGCCGCCCGACCCCGCGTCCCGTCCGTACGCACAATCCCCATCAGCTCCCCTCTATCCCCCCATCACATTCCCCGCTACCGGGACATGCCCCCAAACCCTGCTCCATCTTTCTCCCTCTTCTTTGCAGTCTCCACCCAGTCCCTTCACCGCCTCCTCTCAAACCACCCGCTCCCACTCATCAGCGCGACGCTCTGATCCAGCACCGTCTCCCCGACCCAAAGGTAATTCTCCACCCACCGCTTCACGCCCGGGTTCTCCGCCAGCTGGTCTTGCTTGAGACTGGGGCTTGGTTCGTCAGTGGCGCGGGTCACGAGGGAAGTGGGGGGCCGGAGGGGTTGGTTTATTGG
>JAWXCT010000163.1:88013-104996 GCA_034509035.1 Saxispiralis lemnorum
GGCGTTGAGGTGCAGGAACAGGGTGAGGGTGTTGGCGTGGGTGAGGGTTAGGGTGGGGGGTCGGGCGGTCGCGGTCGTGAGGGTCCAGTTGTGCGTGGTGGTGAGGTGGGCGATGGAGTCTGGGTTGGGGGTGTTAGTAAGGGAGATATATGCAAGGTAGTTTAGGAAGCCGGGCGTACCTTTGAGGACGGTGAGGTCGGCCGTCGAGACGCCGCGGCAAGCCTCCTTGACCGTATCCGCCTCAGCGATGGCGCCCTGGAACTCTGCGCGCGTTTCTTCGAGCTCCTCAGCCTCGTTGTCTTGGTTGCGAGCTTCGCGCTGCAGAGCTTCGAGCTTTGCCCGCTTCTCCGCCATATTCTCCTCGAGATTGATTAGACGCTCGCGAGCTCCGTCCAGCTCCTCTTTCTCCTCGACACTCGAAGACGCAGCCTCACGTTCCAATCGACCCTTCTCGGCCTCCAACTCCTCCTTCTTCTCAACAAGCCCCGGCAGCGCCGCATCGACCACATCCTCTACCGCCCTCAACACCTCATCATCCTTCACCATACCCTCCGCAATACCCTGGAGAGCCTTCATCAGGTCCTCCATCAGCTGTCCGCGCCACGCATACCACATCTCCTTACTCCTGAGCCGCGCGTGCGTCTTGATGTCGCGCATCTGCGCGTCCAAAACACCCCGACGCTCCGGCCCAGCGGCTGTGTACGCTAGCAGCAGCGGCGGCGTCTCGCGTGCGGCGTCGGCCTCCAGCTCGCGGATGACCTTCTTGCCATCGCTGATGTAGCGCTTGAGTTCGTGGCAGGCGTGCTCGAACATCTCGAGCTCTGGCAGGATGCAACCGCCTGCGAGGATCGCTGTCTCGAGGGAGACGCTGGAGGGGATGGAAAGGGTGGGATTGCCGTCAGCTTTGCGGGCTTTGGATGGAGTTGTGGCGGTGGTGAGGCGACGCTTGGTCGCCGTGAGGTCCATGAAGCGGATCCCGGCTTCGTCGAGGAACTGCTGCAGGCGGATCTTTTGGGGCGGATTGGCAGCAGAACGTAAAGCGGCCATGTCCTGGCCCAGCTGGCGCGCCGGGGAGTTGGTGGTGGTGGAGGAGGATTTCCCCTTTGGTGTCGGGCGTGCACGAGGTGTGGGCATCTTTTGAGGGGTTGTGCGGGCCGCTGGCGCTTGCTTCTTAGGAGTGACATTCTTGAGCGTTTCTTTTCGTGGAGTTGTCATGAGTTTGATCGAATCGGCTAGACGCCGGCTGTCGTCCTGCGGCTGCTCAGTAGACTGCTCCGGCGTCGAGGGTGCTTTAGCCTGCGGTGTCGACGCCTTCGGAGACGAAGGTCGCCCTCCTGTTGGGGAAGAGGGTACTTTCAATGGCGACGACCACGCGTGCGATGGCGAGCTACGCTGCTGCTTCTGTGCTGTGGGAGATGCCTCTGGGCCTTGCAGCTGCGCATCCAGTTGTTGCTTGAGCGAACTCTGTGGCGTGGCAACATCTTGCTTGTGATCCGGACTGTGGATCGGTGTCCTGCGCAATGGTGAGCTGTGCTGCATCGCCGGTAGCTCTGGGTAGTTTGGCGACGCTTTGGAGGCATTGTTCTTCGAGCTTGATGCGCTCCGACTTTGTGCGGGCGAAGGTTTACTTAGACTGACAGTCTTCTCCTGATTCGACTCCTTAAACGCAAGGCTCCGCCGGGTCCGGTGCACTGGCGAGCTGGACTTTTGCAAGTTCCTACTGGAGTCCTTCTCCGCGGAGAGATGAACTTGCTTTTCAAACATTGGTGTGAGTAACTTTTTGGCACCATCTTCTGGCGCGTCTTTGAATCTCGCCTGGTCCTTCGGTGTAGTGTTCGCTGCGGATTGGACAGGAAATTGTGGCTCCGCAGGAGTCACAGGGCGAGCCGTGTTCTGCGTCTTTTCCCCTGCTTTGATGCCTCCGAGCACGGCCGTAAACTCCATGGTGAGCTCTTCATTTTCATCCACACTAGATACGGTAGGATCCTGGGGAGCAGCAGATCTGATGCCACCTATGGCTCCCGTCAACTCCATCGTCGCTTCGTCAGGTTCTGACTGAGCGTCCACGGATAACCTCTGAGCAGCGCTTCTCCTGCGGTCTTGTTTCACGGGTGGCTCAGCGCTCTGGATGATACCCAGTGGCATCGTCAAGTCCATGGTGTCATCTCCCATGGACGATCGCCCGACCGACGATCTTCTACGCTTTGATTGCGTAGTAGAGACTGGCTCTCCTGGCGATCCATTCTCGTTCGTTGATCGGCGTCTCTTCTGACTGCCTCGAGAGTTAGGTGAAGGAGGCTGCGCGCCGCTCTGTATCTTCCCGACAGCCTGCGTGAAGTCCATGGTTCCATCTCCGAAAGGAGAGCTTGCTGGCTGGTTTGGCTGCTGGTTTACAATGCCGCCAACCGGACGGGTTACGTCCATAGTTATGTCGCCAGTGTCCTCCTCTTCCACTGTCGCCGGACGAGAGACCGGCCCAGATGCCAGCTGCGCCTTGAAAGCGGGCGAGAAGGGATTCACGTTCTCCTGGTCCATGGACGCAGATCCCATGGCCTCCCCACGAGCCCTTTGACCCGCCCACGGTTTGAAAGCGTTCGTGATTTCTTCGCCGGCAATTTCCATGGACACAGATTCATCGCCGTACTCGTCATAATCAATTCCTCGTGTCCCAGCAGCACTTGCTGCTTGCCGCAAGGCTGCCTCCAGACGCGCGCTTGAGCCGGTGCTGGAATCGCTCTCTGCAGCAGACTGCACCGTGTTCTCGCCGACGTCCAAGCTCATTGCTGTTCCGGTATCATCGGACTCCTCATCATCCATCTCCATGGACTCTTCGTCGCTGCCCGAACCTTCACTGCTATTCCCCGGTCCGTCCGAAGAAAATGCATCGTCTGGGTTGTTGAAGTTCATTGGTGGGATTTCCGAGCTCCTTCGTTGCTTCTTCTGGTGTATTTGGCGCTGATGTGCAGGCGAAGCGGCATCCTCATCGGTCTCGTCTGCTTGCTCAGGCAGGGTCGAAGGTGGGTCGGAGTCTGCCGCCGGATTCTGCTTAAGAGGGGAACCGCCAGAAGAAGAGCGCGTAATGTTGGAAGCTCGTCGCGTGCTGTCGGAAGTGTCTGTAGAAGTTGTAGGGTCGCGCATAAATTCAATCACGTCCCAGGTGTGCAACGTCGCCTCTGGCGCAAACGAGACGCGTCGATTCGCAAGTGTCTTGCGACGCGCTGCCTGCCGCTGCGCCTTCTCGGTATCATTGGAGATGATAGATTTGGTCGCAGGAACATAGGTAGATTTTCGACGGTTTTTACTGTCCTTGCTGTCCTCCTTCGTAGGTTCCGGCTCATCCAATCCTCCTGGGCCAATGCTCTTGCTGCGGCCTTTTCTGGCGTTTTTTTTCGGCGAGGGTGTACCGCCCTTGCGCTGGAGTGGATCACTCGAGCGTTGCGGCGCCAGATTCTCCTTGTCCTCGAGTGACGCCATGTCGAAAAGCCAGTCCAGACCTGTTGATTAGTATGTTTTGCTACAGTGCCGCTCTCTGCGCGTGAACAGTCCCGCTTGGATGCCAAGCGATGCGGTAAACAAGCCGAACAACAACAATCCGGCAAACCTGCCCCAACAGCTGAGCCTGGCCCGAGCGCACTTCCGCACACCGCCAAGACTGCCACCTCCAAATTCTGGAGCGCTGCACACAAGGCAGACTACAAGCGCCGACGGCCCATCACGAAAACAATCCTCCTTCTCGCCACCCATCCGATACCGCAATCATGGCGACCGAGTTGACCGTCCAGAGCGAGCGCGCTTTCCAGAAGCAGCCTCACGTCTTCCTCAACCACAAGCGCGGCGCTGCTGGCAAGTCCAAAAGGGCCGGCAAGGGTGGCAGGAGATGGTATAAGGACGTCGGGCTGGGGTTCCGCACGCCCAAGACGGCTGTCGAGGGCAAATACATTGGTACGTCCAGCGCGACGTGAGAGTACGAGACGGAACAATGTGCTGGAAAAATTCGGGCGAAGCATCGGGTCATGCAGGGAGGTTGAAGGCTTGAGAAAGGGAT
This sequence comes from Saxispiralis lemnorum, assembly GCA_034509035.1. Classification (NCBI taxonomy): domain Eukaryota; kingdom Fungi; phylum Ascomycota; class Dothideomycetes; order Mycosphaerellales; family Aeminiaceae; genus Saxispiralis; species Saxispiralis lemnorum. The sequence goes on from JAWXCT010000163.1 coordinate 92,059, forward strand.
CTAACACTTCTTCACAGACAAGAAGTGCCCATTCACTGGGCTCGTCTCAATCCGCGGTCGTATCCTCACTGGCACCGTTGTCAGCACCAAGATGCACCGCACGCTCATTATCCGCCGCGAGTACCTCCACTACATCCCCAAGTACTCCCGTTACGAGCGCCGTCACAAGAACCTCGCCGCGCACGTTAGCCCCGCATTCCGTGTTGAGGAGGGCGACCAGGTTACCGTTGGGCAGTGCAGGCCTTTGAGCAAGACTGTGAGTGCACGGAAGGATGGAAGAATGACCGCGACAAACACTAAATTCATGCAGGTGCGCTTCAACGTGCTGCGCGTCCTGCCCCGGACGGGCAAGGCAGTGAAGCAGTTCAACAAGTTTTAAGCGACGCGCAGAGGTTTGTGTGGTTGTAGTGAGAGGGCATGGCACGCACGTGGCAGGATGCGGATGGCCGCTGGTAATGCGTGCACGTCCAAAACGGCGTTGATCAGGCACATATGCTATAGCAATGGATCTGCGATGAATTGCTGCCGAGTTGAACCAATACCAGCCGAATGCAAAACGCCTCAAATCCCAAACAGCTTCACTACGCCTGCGCCCGTCAGCTCGACTATCACATTGGACAGAAGGTTTCGATTGATAGTTGGTGCAAGCCGACGCTGGCATACGCCCGGCACTACAGCGATCTGGTGCAAAGCCCGCGTCAAAGCGCTATTGCGCGGCGAACGTCCTCGCCCGAGTGTTTCCGGCCCTTATGGCCCGAGTTTCTGTGCAAATTGCAGGTTCGTTTGCGCTGGTACTGGTCGATCTGGCGGTTGTCCACTTCCCACGCGCATGCAAATGTCCGCTGCAACCTAGAGCATGCAGCTCTGCGCCCACAAGGTGCCCTAGTCGTGTTCCTGCGCCATCTCCTCCATGGCCTCGACGCCCCTCTCCAACTCCCGTATCCTCTGTCCAATCCGACTTTTCACCTCGTTCGCAAGCTCCCGATTCTCCCCATCAACTACCGCCCTGTAAGCCTCCTGCACCTTTCCGAGCTCCTCCCTCGCGGCTTTCCGGTCGTCTTCGGCATAGACAGTCTGCTTCTCTGTCTCCTCTTGCGCAATCTCGAATTCGTCTTGCGCGGTGTAGAAAAGCTCCGTAATGTCATCAATTTTGGCGTCCGCTAGTGATGGACCTTCAGAGCTTTTGCCGGCAGCCGAAGGCTCGGTGCTATGCGTCGCTGTTCGAATAGCCGGGGCATTTGGCAGGCGCGAGCGCGTAAAGGCGGGGGCTGTGCGGGCCACAGACGCTGTTGAAGCAAGGCGAAAGGCACGGAGCGCGAGAGCACGAGGAAGCATGGTGACAATGTTGTGTTGTTGCTGTGCGGCGTGCACCTTCAGACAATCTAAGAAACAACCAGATAGCTGGCAGATTTGGAGCTGACCGCATTGGATGCAAGTGATGGGTCGGGTCCTTCCGAGACCAGCGGCGCTTGCACTGGTCACGTGCGAGGCAGAGCTGCTCTGGGGTCGAAATACATTCAGTCTAGTTATCGTGAAAGACATGGTATGACGACCGGCATTTCGACTTTTGAAAACGCCCTCGAGTTGCTATCGAGAGCAATCCATTTCATCAAAGCTTCGAAGCATTTCGACGCGACTTGAGATTGACATTTGACACGGATTTTCAAGATGGAGTGAAAAGGTCATCATGGTCTCGAGCCGAACCACAACGCCTAGCAGAAAGGGCACCTTCCCCTGACAACAGCCTCGCAGCGCGGAAACAATCGCTTGAATGGCTTGCTTTGCACTCGCTGTCGCTCTGGTGTCTCTTGCGCTCTCTGCATCATACTTAATTTCTGGGGACATGTGGCAATCCTTGCCAAAATGGCTATGGCCTGCGGAAGGGGGCCAACGCGACAGTGGTCCGATGAAGACCTCCGACACCGACAGACATGTCGCATCCGGAGACAGTCCCTCGAAGGGGAAGAGCCTTGACTCTGAGCGCAGCGATGCCTCGGACGGAGAGACAACGCCTAAAGCTAGTTGTGCCGTTCCTGAGATTGCAGTTCCGGCTTTTTCGCTAGATGAAGATGAAAAAGCAAGAACCAAGTCTTCAACGCCTAATCCGATTGCTACGAACGTCCCTTGCGAGAACGGCGCCAACAAAACCATTTCTATGCCACCCCCTCCCAAGCCATCCACAGACAACGCATCGAATTTGATGCCGCCGCCCTCGCGCCCTGCAATCGCACAAAGAAATCCGCCACCAAGCGCAGCATCGTCCCTGCGCGTGCCATCTACTGGACCTCTTCCTAATCGAGGCCCACCAGTCAACAGTCAACAGCGCGCCTCAGGTGGCTTGACTCCTAGTGGCGCCAGGTCAAGCGGCAACGCCCGCCACAAGGTGTTGCTGTCCCCTGGTCACAGCCCGATGGATTGGGCCGCACTGACGCGTAAGGGCAACCTTAGCGGCGTAGCCACTTTTCAGCGCGTCACTCCCTCCCAGCTGCGGACGATGACCGGTCGCAAAGGCAAACCCGCCTGGAGCTCCTGGCAGGGTAAGGTGTACAATCTAACGCCTTACGTGCCTTTTCATCCTGGGGGCGAGGCTGAGATTCTGAAGGGCGCCGGCAGAGATGGAACTCAGATGTTCATGGACGTGCACCCCTGGGTCAATTGGGAGAACATGCTGGGGTCGTGTTTGGTTGGTGTCATGGTGCCGGAGGGCGCGAGGGAGGAAGAAGACGAAGGGCTAGAGGGATTGGATTGAGCTTATCACTACAGATTGGGTTCGTCGGCATAGATGAGCACAACCCAAAGTCATTAAGGGGCCAAGCGAAATAGAGCCAGCACGTAAAAAGAGTCTTACCTGTGCGTATCATGCTCACGGAGGTGGCACTAGAAATCTCGTCAATGGCATGATGCAAGTCGTGAGAACAGCCAGGCGCAACGGTTCAAGAGACATGGTCTTGTCGGAAACGTTGATTGCGCTATCAACGCCTGCCTAGCTCACTCGGATTCGGTCGCCCGATAAGATGGACATGAAATAGCAACGTGCGAGTTGTTACTGGCGAAGTTTGGCAACTCTAGCCCACCTTTCTTTTTGCTCAAGAACCCTGGGTATTTCTTGTCAACGACATGATATTCGATGAGCGCACAACACAAACCCTCAATGGAAGGTCGCTCGCCAGCCGACGCTCCATCACAACACGGAATCGAATCACGTGACTTTTATCGCTACCTGTGTTGTCTCAACATAATCACCGTGTCATTTTTCGCGAGGCTGAAATGATGAAACGCATTTTAATACTTCTCTTTCATAGCAATCTCCCAGCACAAGAACAGGTGTAGTCATATCTTGCCATTTTAGGACCGGGACGTGCAGGCGCAGCCGAGATTGAACCGCCCTTGTCTCGCTCACAACTTCTATATGCGCGTCGCTCTGACCTCCAACTCCCACCTTACTTCTCCTGTCTGTTACTCCTTCTCTGTTCCGCAGCTTCCCAAAAAGCCACGCGGTACTGACAGCAGGAGCTGCTAACTGCAATTCCGTGTGGACAGCCCAAGACGCGTCATTTTCGTGATTGGGCAAACGCGCCGGACTCTTTATTTGCCAGTGAGGGCGGTCGAGTGGTGTTTCTCATCCGCAACATGGGCGACTGTGGAATTTGCGCTCTCTCCAGTTGACCGGTCGCTCACCACACCTCAACATTTGAAGAAGCTGGCGCAAGCGGAATCCTTCCAATGAACGGCGGTCGGAGACGCATGTACGCGAACTCCATCCCATGTTCAAGAGTCTGCTTCATTCAAGACAATTACTTGGCTTATTTGAAAACGCGATGGCAGCAAACAGAGACTTTGTTGACCTGACGGATGACCGGCAAGACAAGTCCGCTTCAGCCTTACCAAATCCTAGGACTCAACCACTCAAAGAAAAGATGATCTCAAGAGGGCTCACCGCGAAGTCTGTGCAACGCAAAGTCTCGCCCAGCTGTATCAGCATCTCCAGCGACGATTCTCTGACGAACGAAAGCTTCATGCCCACTCAAAACTCAAAATCCGAATCAGATGGCAATGCCCCTCGAAGTGCTGCACCGATGGCACCATCGAAGCGAAGTCATGACGGTCCTGCACCGGACCCCCTCAAAAGGCGCAAATTAGCCGGCAATAGCGTCTGCAATGCAAGCCCTCGCAGCAAAGTAAACCGCTCTCTCAAAGCAAGTGCCAAGTTTCAGAACGGGCAGAAGTTGCCAAACTTGAATCTTCAGCGCACCGGCGAGGAAATTGATACGGTATCTCCCCTGAGGGGCTCGGGATCGCAAAGCCGTCGAAATGCCCACGCCACCAATCTTCTATCGCCTTCTCCACCGCCTGAGCAATCTGCTGTTCGAGAAAGTTTCTCTGGACGTGGTGCTATACCGGCCAAGGATGGCAACGGCCGCGCAGCAGCTCCTTCTCTGAAAAAGCATCGCGGTGATTCTGCCTGTCTCTCGGATACGGTCGAGGACCTTTCGCCAAGTCGCTCAGGCGGAGAGCCACCTGCGCAATCGGGAAAACGAAGGGTGCCCCATCCGATCCCCAACAGATTGTTGAGCGGTCCAGCAGGGACACTGTTTGCAGCTGAGAACGAAGGATGGAAGAAAATCAGCAACACTTCCTCAGACGAAGATCCGGGATATGCATCACTCGAGTCTAAAACGAGTGGACCAGGTGGACGTTCTGCAGGCTTAAGCATGGAGATCCGCTTGCCGGCGGTAGAATCGGCCGATAAAGTACGATGCACGCCCCAAAATGGCGACAGACGGTCATCGGAGCAACTTGCGGCAATCGCAGCTGATGCGAATGCAGCGGCTAAGCTTGAACCCCCACGGAAACGACAAGAGACCTCCACCAATGGCAATTTGGATCCCGTAGAAGACGTTGGGGATGACTGGGCAGACGCTGACAGTCAATTGCAAGCGGAAGCGTTGAACAGCACGTTAAATGAACTAGGTGCTGGAGCCAATGAAGAGAGAGACTGCTCCCCTCATCGTGAGGCTCCCAAGAATGGTCTCGGCGACTCTCGTATCGAGCTTCTTGGCTTGCCTCTGAAAGAACGCGTAGCAAATATCCTCAGCACGCAACTTGAGCAGCTAAAGGAGGACAACGAGTACTGGAGTAGCGACATGATGTGTCGTACGCGGCTTTCCAACGAGCTTGACACTAGTCTTGATTTACGAACGTCGGAGCAAGAACAGCCCACCTCGTTCGCTCACCTGCTGCCATTGCAACTTCAGGAAGTTATCAAAGGTGGCAGCTCTGCTACGAAACCAAAGAAGATCTGGGCCGTCGAGACCATGAATTCGAACGGCAAGCCCGCGAGCAAAAACACCTTCGCCGCAACACCGAAATTTTTCTCGAGCTGCGAAGATGACGTCCCGGGATACGATCATTTCGTCAGTATCAAGGAGAATCTACTGGCACCGAACAGAATCAACCTCCATATGTGGCCGTATTTTGACGACGATTTCGATATGACGGAAGCCGCAGACCTCAAGTTGCTTTACAACGAGGACATTACGGGTCGGGAGAAAAAGCTCATCAACATGATGAAAGGCGAAAAGCTAGAGCCGTACGTCCAACACGTGCTTGTCGGTCTCGATTGCTCGTGGGAAGATGTCTTGCGCTACTTTCTAGAGCCCGCGCCGGACGTGGGTTTGGATGTTGACGCTGTCAAAGCTTTGCAGGCACGGGAAAAGTCTTGCCAAGAGGACTTCAGTCGGACCAACGAGCATTGGGTGAAAACACTTTCTAGCCTACCAGCGTCTACGACCGAAAAGTCGTCCAGACTCGCCGTCCTGTGTGAAACCTTTCATGACACCACGAACTTGAGTCTGTGGCATGTTGCCAGAAGAAGCGAATTTGCAAAACCCCCTCACCCTGAGATTACCGCGACGGCCGGCACACACGACAACAGTATCACCTGCCGAATATGCATGCGTTTCAATTGCCCGTATCACGGGGAAATTGACGAGCAATCAGAGGAAGCCGAAGATGAGGAGACTTCAAGTCAGACGAAGAACATTGTTGCCACCGACCTGGTCCACCCGCCCCATGTCAATGTGCGGTCTCACATCGAATTTCCGCCTGTGACACCTGACACTGCGGAAACGAGCGAGAGCGAATCGTTGCGCCAAGATCGCAAGACGGTCAAGTACTGGCAGAACCATAGTTCGATACACGTCCCTGACGAGCGAGGGCCTTTCTACCCCTGCTATCATCCTGGGCTATCTTGCGAGCAGAAGCGGTGTAGCTGCTTCCAGAACAATTTGCCTTGTGAGAAGCTCTGCAGTTGCTCGAATGATTGCAAACGCAAATTTATAGGCTGCAACTGTGCCAGGAACAAAGTGAAAAAAGGGCAGATGATCTGCTTCCAAGATATTCGCTGCGCTTGTTACCAGAACGGCCGAGAATGCGATCCTGACCTGTGCGGAGCTTGCGGTGCGTGTGAGGCGGTGAACCTGGTCCATCAAGCACCTGAAGAGGGCTTGCACATTTGCCGCAACGCTCGCATACAGCGCGGAGAAACCAAGCACACTCTTCTAGGCCACAGTGGCGTGCATGGGTTTGGCCTCTACGCTGCCGAAGACATCGGCGAGCACGACTTCATCGGGGAGTACAAGGGCGAAATCATCACCAAAAAAGAGGCAAATCGACGAGGCGCGGTCTACGAGCATCAAAAGCTGAGTTACCTGTTCTCGCTGAACACAGAACAGGAGATTGACAGCACGCATTTTGGCAACACAATGCGGTTCATCAATCACGCCTACGAGCCCAAAGCCAATGTCTACCCCCACATCATCTTAGTCAACACAGTCCATCGCATCGGACTGTACGCCAACTGCGCCATCAGGAAGGGTCAAGAATTGCTCTTCAATTACGGTCCGATGTTTCCGGACGAGCAGCTCGGCGGGACCAAGTCCAAGAAGTCAGCCCCTCACGTCCGCAACTACAACGTCGTGCGCGGATTTCTCGACGTCAGAGAGGAGGAGGACGAGGTGGGTAATGTGCGCGCTAAGGGCGTGTCGAAGCAGAAAAAGGGTAAAGGGCGTGCCAGAAAGCAGCACGATGGCAGGTGGTCTAGAGCGGGCAAGAAGGCGCGAAAGTCGGCACCGCCGACTTCGTCCCGGGATGAGTTTCGAGAGCAGGATGCTGGCGAACGTCTGGCTGCCTTTAACATTTCCGATGACGCCCCGCCAGATTCTTGGGGGCCGGGCACTGGGCTAGAGGGGGACGACTACAACGATGAATCGTTCGAGGAGCCGGAAGAAAGTGAAGAAAGCAGCGAGTCAGCCAGCGATATGGAGATGGAAGACGACGAGGTGGGAGCGAGCGGGAGGCGGTTTGCAAGCCGGAATAAAAGGGGCCGCAAGAGGCTGACTCGGGTCCGAGGGTGTGGTCGCTTCTGAGTCTGGTGCCATTGCGTGCCGCAAAGGAAATGCAGAAACTCTATCTATACGCTATGCTTAGTAGCTGTAATCTGTCCGCGCTTCCAACGGTCCTTTCCCGCTTCCCACTGATGGTTCATCTAATTCAAGTCGTTACTTCTAGCTAATAGTTTCCGGGCACTACAAGCACCTCATTAATGTGCCACTAGTACAGTATCAATGATCACGTACTTCATCCCTGGTTATTCGTTTAGGTATACGCCGGACTATTAGCTCCCATCTTTTGTCTTCACTGGCCCCCAGCGTCCAATACGAAATTGATCAACGCAATGAAGCTCTCGGCGATGCAGAGCATTCAATGCAACGTCTACCAAATTATCAGATTCAAGAAGTTCAGTCAAAATTTCAAGTAAAAGCATAGTGTTGAGGACCAAAGACAAAGTCCACGTTCCATTGGGAAATCGACCAAGTATTTATTCGACAAGAGTGCTCAAACGCCCTCGAGAAGAGACGTTTGCACAACAATCTACCGTATACATTTGTAACAGCAAAGTGAATAACCAGCAAAGGGGTGTCTTTGGTCGAATCTGAGTGTCGACGGAGTGGGGATAGCCAGTATTCATGTCTGGCGATGCAAACAGCTCGCACTGCGCCGAGGAGACAGTCCGTCGAGCACCGTTAACCACGAATACGAAATCTGTCAATCACGAATCAAAAACTTTGCCAACAATCGTTGGATTCTGCAACCTTCAGACCAGCGAAACAGATGGTCGCCCCTGTTTGTCGAGTCAACTGCAAACCAACAGCGTATAGCATTCGCGATTCTGCTAGCTTCTAATGGGGTCGTTCTATCTTCGACACGAGTTCTGATCGCGAGCCTTGTTTGAGAAGCATGGAGCGCCCCAGGAGCGTTGCGAAAATTTCGCGCAGACTGCTCACTTTCACAGCAGATAAAGTCAGACACCTGGAGGAAAGGGCATTTTCTTATTCTGTATCTCCATCGCTTTTCTGAATCACCTCGATCGTTCTAACCTTCCACTTGCCCAACCTCAGCACCAATACTCCGTCCACCACGAAGTTGCGAGGCTGCTGCGCTTTGTCGTCACTGACGGCCTGGAACGCGTATTCACCATTTCCCCCTTGACCAGGTTTGCTGGCCAGGACATATAGCCCCCCTTTGTCCATGGTCCGCGATCCCTCGGACTTCGTTGTCACGAGTCCGGCATGGAACAGCAGCCGAGAAAAGGAGTTCTGGCGTACCACGGACTCAGGAAGTGCTATCCAGACCTGCCCATTCTTGGCGTCCGAAGCAGGCTGATCTTGTCGAGAGAGCAGAGCCACCGGGTCTAGGCTGCGCATTGACTCGTGTTCGGAACGAGTTTTTTGCGCATCCTGCCGCCCGTGTACGAGCTCCAGGACTTCCGTGGCGAGAAGATGCTGGGCTTTGCGCTTCCCAGGGTCCTGAGAATGCTCTTCCATGGTGCTTTCGATCTCATGAGCCGGGACAAACGTGAAGAGCCTAAGGTAGCGGGCGACATCCGCGTCTGACGAGCGTAGGAGGAACTGAGAGATGTTAGCAAATCTCTTGTTGACCAGTATGCGAGCAAGACTCACCCCGTAAAGGTCAAAAGGCGAAGTCATGTTCCGATCTAACCAGATGGCATTGCCTGCGCTTTTGCCAAACTTCTCTCCATTCGAAGTCGTCAACAACGGCACCGTCAGTCCCATTGGCGCGCATTCCTCTTTCAGCTTGCCTTCGCTATCGAGCCATCGTTTATTCTCGGAGGCAGTCTCATGGCTCTGCGCAATGTACTTCACAGCGTCCATGCCAGCGACGATGTTGCCATACTGATCGCTGCCGCCGATTTGCACCTGCACGTCCAAGTTATGGAACATGTGCCACCAATCCCAGCCTTGCAGCAAGGGGTACGTAAACTCGGAAAAGGACATGCCGTCGCCCTTCTCCATTTTGTTCCTGACTCTGCGCACATCTGAGTCAACAGCTTGCTCCCGTCCCTTACGAGTCTTAAGCGTGGGAACTCACTCACGTCTCCCTCCCCAACATCGTCCCCACCCGCATCCCGTTCCCCATATACCGCAAAAAATCCAGCACGTTCAGGCGATCCAACCACGACGCATTATCCAGCAAAGTATACTCCGTATTCCCTCTTCTCCGCCCCTCCAACCCGATCTGCCGCTTGTGCGCACACTCCATCGCAAATCCCCACACCCTCTCCACCTGCCCCTTCATCCCTTCCAGATTTCTCTTCTGGTCTCCCTCTGCCGTCCGCGCCCGAGAAGTCAACCTCCCACTCGGATCGCCAACACGCGCCGTTGCTCCGCCGACGAGCGAGACGACTCGGTGCCCGTGCAGCGCGAGCCAGAAGAGCACCATCATGGGGAGGAGATGGCCGAGATGGAGCGACGGCGCCGTGGGATCGATACCAGAGTAGAACCCGACAGATCGTGTGCGGAGAAGGTGGTCTAAGACTGGACGGGAGCCCGCAAGCTGGGAGGCATAGCCGCGATCTTCGAGGAAGGAGAGGATATTGCGTTGGGTCTGGGCGCGACGAGGAGAGGTGTGGAGAGAGCGCTTTGGGGCAGAAAGTCGGCTGAGGCACTGCGAGCAGATGGAGGGCTTGCTTGCCCCCATAGAGACGAGAGCGCGCCGCAACATTGCAACGATGTAGTGAATACAAGGCAGATGCACAACGCGCGACGCTTTACGTGAGGTCGCATTAGGGACGCCCTTCGGATGTCATTGGCTCGGTCAAGCCCGGAGCTAGTAGATGACAAGTCACAAATCGATTGCCAAGATGTTCAGCTCGAGAAAAGTATACAGGGATTGACGATGATATGTCCACTATTTACATTCGCATTCTCTGTACTCCTTAGTCCTGCAGTTCCTGACCCATACCACCCATGGTCACCATCTTGGTGATCATATACTCCTCAATTCCGTATTTGCTTCCCTCGCGCCCGAAGCCGGAGTGCTTGACACCTCCAAACGGCGCAGCGGGGTCGGAGATGATGCCCGTGTTGATGCCCACCATTCCGGTCTGCAGTGCCTCCGCAACACGGTAGCAGCGCTGTAGATCCTTCGAGAAGAAGTATCCGGCCAACCCCACGTCGGCATTGTTTGCCAAGCTGACTACCTCGGCCTCGGACTTGAACGAGAACAAACCAGCAACAGGGCCGAACGTCTCTTCATTTGCCACCTTCATCTTGTTCGTCATGTCGCGAATCACTGTAGGCTGGAAGAAGTTGCTCCCCAGGTCTGGCATCGCTTGGCCGCCCGTCAGTAGCTGGCCGCCCTGCTGCACGGCGTCGTCGACGTGAGACTTGACCTTGCTGACAGCGCGGTCGTGGATCAAAGGTCCGTGGGTGACGCCTTCTTGATAACCAGAGCCTACCTTGAAGTTATTGACTTTCTCGGTGAAAGCCTTGGCGAACGAGTCGTAGACACCGGATTGGACGTAGATCCTGTTGGCACACACGCATGTCTGGCCGGAGCTGCGGAATTTGGATGCGATTGCACCATTCACAGCAGTGTCCACATCGGCGTCGTCAAAGACGATGAAGGGGGCGTTGCCTCCAAGTTCGAAGCTCAGCTTCTTCAGAGTGTCGGCGGACTGTTTCATGAGAAGCTTGCCCACGCCTGTTGAGCCGGTGAAGGAGACTTTTTTGACAATGTCGGATGAGGTGATGGCCTCTCCGACTTCGGCAGTGTTCTTTAGCGCCGTGACGATGTTGACAACACCTGGAGGGATACCGGCGCGGTGAGCGAGCTCTGCCAACGCAGCTGCCGTAAATGGTGTCTCGCCAGGAGACTTTGCCACAGTAGTGCAGCCGGCAGCCATTGCTGGTCCAATCTTGCGCGTGATCATGGCAGCTGGAAAGTTCCATCTGGATGTGGATTAGTGTACGCCTCGGGCGTGATATACTCACGTCAACTCACGGCGTGATCAAGCCAGCCACACCCACAGGCTCCTTGATTGTGAACACCCTGTTGCCGGGCACTGTCGCGGGGATTGTGTCGCCATATGCCCGTGGTGCCTCCTCACTGAACCACTCGAAGAAGCTAGCAGCGTAGTTGACCTCGCCCTTTGCGTCGTTAAACGGCTTGCCGTTCTCCCAAGTAATCAATTTCGCGAGATCGTCCGCATTCTCCATCATGAGCTGATGCCACTTCCTCAGCATCCGGGATCTTTCCCTTCCAGTCGTCTTGCGAAAGGATGGCAGCGCCGCGCCGGCAGCATTGATCGCATCTTGTGTGTCATCTTTGTTCATCTCGGGCATGGCGCCAATGGGCTTGCCAGATGCTGGGTCCTCGACCTCGAAGGTCTTGCCCGACTTCGCCTCGACCCATTTTCCATTGATGTAGCACTGGTGCTTGAGAAGGGAAGGGTCGTTCAGAGGTGGTACGGTGTGGTTCATTGCGGCGTATGTTCTCGCGGGAGTGACTCGAAGCCGTCGGGTATGTTGTATGCTGGATCGGACGGTAGGACGAGCAGCTGGTGAGAAGGTGGAGCAAATGGCTTTCTTCATGACGACGATAAGGGGGGGGACGGTAGGCGGCCGATATAGGTGGGCGAGGGGCGCCACTTGCTTTCTAATGGTGACGTTCGGCGGCACGCTTCGGAGCTAGAGGTCTCGCTGTACTGCGTTCAAGCAATCATGTGGCCTTTACGACCGCCTGCGGGAACCCTCAGTCTCGAATCAGTTGTCGACGCTGTGCAGCTTGACGTGTTTACTCCTGCCGCGGGGAAAATCACCGAGGGTGACGTCGAGCGGGGAAAGCTGTCCAACGACGTTTCCCAATTTCCGCAATCACTCCGGGTCGCTCCGAGACGCCGTAGGGCTGGAAAGACCTCACCTCATTCCTCGTAGCATTGAGTATATTTGTACCCGCCCGTTGATGTGGTATAAAATGGTCCTCAAGCTGTTTGGAGGAATTGAACGAGCGGTAAACCAAATCGTTGGCGAATTTGCAGTACGACCAGTATCTCTAGTGGCGATTCTCACTTTGGATCTCGGGTGGAGGCAAGGGGCTGTCATGCTGAAGCGACAACTCAAGAGCATTCACCTCCGAAGTCGTGATTTTGTTTCGTGCGAACGCTCTCTAGCGGCTGATCATGCGAATAACGTTCAAAATATTTAGGAGAGTCGTATCGACAGCGAATGATCTACTGTCTGTCGTTGCTGCATGCTTAGGTAGGCTTCGCACTCGACATGTCGTGCTTGGCCCTCACGTCGTATGCTAGAGCATGTCGCAGAGCGTGACAGAGCAGGTTGTGACCAGGAAATTCACACGCTTTTTCCTCCTTCGTCGTTTCATGTGAACTTTTGCAGTATGAAATTTCTCACCGCCGCTCATCCTCCTGTTGTCACATTTATCTATTGTTCTGATAATGCAGTTGGAAGACTACTTAACCTTCGACTTGCCTCCATATCCCTTCGAACCTTCAGATCTCCCCCTCCGTCCAAACCATCAAACACCCTCTCCATTCCCACATCCGCCCCCCCCGCCAC
>JAWXCT010000163.1:105096-125154 GCA_034509035.1 Saxispiralis lemnorum
CCCGCCACCCTCACCCCCCCAACCACACGACACGGCCGATGGCCTCCAGTAACCAATCCAGATCCGAGATGGCGACCGCCCAACCTCCCCACATCTTCTTCACGACCGCAGAGGCCGACCGTGCGCGAATCACGAGGTTCCTTGACCCCAACGGCCTGGCGAACACCGTCTTCTACGCCTCCTTCCTGAACCACGCGGTGGCGGTCGCGAGGACTTACCGCAACGCGGAGAACCGCCGCAACCTCTCGCAGACGGACGATGCTATCATTGAGGTAATGGCCTCCGACTATCCGGCCGACACGAAGGGTTTCATCGACGCCATGGCCGCGTACTTCGAGACTGCTTGGGCGAGAGGCGTCAAAGCGGCCGGCGTCATCGACCTGCGCAATGGCAGGGAGGCGGGTGAGTATCTCCAGTAGTGGGATCTCGATTGAGCGAAGGTGCAGTAGCTGACGATCATTGATACAGCTTCCGAAGACTTCGAGAACGCGCACACGCGTCTGGCCGACCTGCTCTCGCTTCGCGCTCGTGGGTTCGCAGAGTACGCCGAGCGCGGTCGCCAGGCGCGCTTGTGTGCACGCAATGAGCGCATCGAGCAGCATCGTGGTGAGCGCTGGGCGACCAAGGGGATGAAAGACCTGGAGATCGACGAGCCTGAGGTAGCGCGCGAGCGCAGGACAACCCGCTAGATGGGCTGGTTGAACTTGGATGAGGAACAAGGGGCATTGCATAGGAGAAGGGGTCGGACGGGCCTCGAGACAATGGTGATAGTTAGCAAAAGGGCAGGTGCTCTCTAAGTCCCAGATCGTGTATCAAGGGTCTGTGCATGACATCGTTCCCGTTTTACGGACCTGAAGCACCGCGTGCCCGACGTGTGCCTCACGACGTAACAGTCCGTGTGTAGTCAACACTGCGGTATGAGGGAATATATTTGCTTTTTTAAGGGAGTCCAAACATGCGGCGAAAACCGGTCTACAGGTTGAGTTGCGCGACTTCATCTAGAGAATCTCGAATTTCACATTCTTGCCTAACGTAGCTGACGGTGAAGTGACGCATACGCTGAAGTGACGCACAAAATTCGACCTCGATACCTCTGAATCTATTTACGACTTGCTGTAACAATACACTCTCCTTCAGACTCTTCGAAAGTATTCTTGATACCCTCCTCTATCTCATCTTTGATTTCGAGCGACGGCGATCGCTTTCATCGTCGCTTTTTTGACCTCGCCGTCGACGCCTCCGCTTTAGCTTTCTCGACGACTTCGAGGATTTCGCGCGTATTAAAGACAGACTTCCCTTTTATTGCGACTCTCTTTCCTTTCGTACGTTCCTTTCAGGACTATAGAAGCTCTTGTACTTTGGTATTCTTGTTTCAAAAAAGGGTTTGTTTAGTATTTGACTTTTCAAAGGAGGAGGTAAGCCGAGCAATATACCGCTTCGCCGGAAATGGAAGATTCGTCGCTTTTTGAACCGTTTCAAGTAGTTCTTTATTCGCTTTTCAAATATCGGTTTCGGAAGGAGGAGAGCTCGTTGAAAGCGTCGTTTTGAGAGTCGATTCGTTACGAGTAGGAGTCGTAGGGTTTTGTAAAACATCGGGGGTAATATTAAGCATTTCGAGAGTCGGAAGGACGGTAATTAGCGAAAACGGCGAAATACCGGTTTTTCGAAAGCCTAATAGAATAGAGGAGGGTAGAAGAGCTTCCTCTTTTGCCGTAATATACGCCGTACTCTACTCTACCTTCGAAATCCGTCCCGGATCGAAGCGCAAGAGTCGGTTGGTTTCTCAAGAAAGGTACGTCTTTAGCGGGCTAAAGATAGCTACGTCGAGAGGTTGCATAATATGCGACAAGTGCGGCGGTAATATAACTAGATCTATCGCTTTTTCAAGACAGAAAGCGATAAACTTAGCCGTAAGATGCAATAGGTACCCGTCTGTAATAAGAAGGCGGCGTTAAGAGGTCGAAGGCTTTGTTTCGGGCTCGAACAATGTAGTAAGCTACTTGTAGCCTAAGCAATTAGAAGTCCACCCTTTTGTAGATGCCAAAAAGCGATAGTTTGAAGGCGTAGATGCCGGAATCCACCCCGTATTTGTATACTCTCCCGTATAGATAAGTAGTAGAGGTAAAGCTCTTCCCGTAGCGCTTACACTCTCGATAGCTGTTATCTACTCTTGCCTACTAGGTACAACCTTTCTCGGCCTCTTTTTATTAGTACTCGTAAGTACTCTCGTTGATATACTTGTTCCTATGAAAAAGCCAGACTTGTTGAAGTTATAAATATCGTCGGGAAGGTAGGAGTTCTCGAGGAAAAGGGCTGTAAGCGCGTCGAAATAGCTAGCTATTACAGAATAGCTAGTACCTATTACCCGTCCGGCTTCGAGTTGTCTCGTATATGCGCCTTTTATCGTAGGATGTCGTTTTCGTAGTCTATCGACAAAGTGCGTACCGGGGAAGGGAGGAGGAGTCGTAAAAGTCGAAAGCGTTAGTTAGGAAAGGCCGATTTTGTACGCGAGTTTTTGCGTAAACTCTAGTAATATCGACTTTCCGAAGCTATCGAGTCAAAGAATATACTCAATAAGAGTATCTTTTTTGATAGGAGACAGATACTGCTCGGAAGCGTAGCTCGTAGTATGCGTAACGCCGCCGGAGAGGTATCGGCAAAGCGTTGCTTCGGAAAGAGAAAACTCGCAAGCAGTAGTGCGAAGAGATGAATATTCGCGATTTTGATACGAGGTAATAGCCTCAAGTACTTTCGGCGCGAGATCTATAAATATAAAAGAAGAAAGAAAAGAGATCGTAGAAAAAACGCGTTATAAACGTGAGACTAACGCGTAACCGTGCGTTACTTCACCGTCTGCGTCACTTCACCGTCAGCTACGTTACTTCGGATGGTTGTCAACCAAAAAGAAAGTCAAATCAACCTCGGAAGACCTACCTCGCTTAGCGCGAATCAAACTGGCATCAAACACGGGGTGCCTGGTATTGAGTTACAGGTATATCCTGAACCTGCCTTCCACCTCGTTGATTGCTGGTTTGGAGGAAAAAATGAGCATTCAATGTTCCTCCTTTTTGCCCTTTAACCATGGACGGGGCTGCTTTGTGTTTTTGCTCCACGGCGGGCACATGGGTAAATAAAGCCTTCGGTGACGCCACAGCGCTCAGTTCAATTCCCCAGGTGGCGTTGAACTTTTTTCTTCCCCACCTGCGCATGTGGCACCAGTGCTGAGGGCACGGGCCGTTGAAGTTAGCCGTGCGACGGAGGGGGGTGGGCGAGATTCTTTCGAGGTCCACGCTCGCGTTCACCAGGCACAATGCTTCTGTTAGAACATGATGATGATGGCAGTAGAGTACAAGCCCAGAAATCTTCAGAAAGGGGTTTTCACGAATAGTGAGAGACCCACACACGTACCATGTCACCCCAAGCTAAGCGAAGAACGCACTCGCATAGCTTACACTGCTATCGTTGGCCCTGGAGACCTCCCCACTCCTCGCATATCTCGTGAATTTCCAAGAGCCCTGCCTGCTCTCGCCTCCGCTGTCCCTTGCCACTTCTTCCAACCCTGCCATGACAACACCGATCGGGTGCCTCCCGCACACCGTGTTTCCTGTCCTCTCAAGGATTTCTAACCATTCCTCATGCTTTCCACCCTCGCAAGCAGCTATGCACTCGAAGTCGACAGCTTTGATCGACTCGTGGATCTCGGGCAAGGTTGGACTGCTGGAGCTCGACTTCAGGTTGATGGCGGGGCCGGTCGAGGGTTGGTAGTAGGTGTAGCGGAAGCGCGAGCCCCAGTGCGCGAAGTCCGATGAAATGACGAAGGCAGTGGTAGGGTCCGTCAGGTAAGGTGCTAGGGTGTGGGCGATCGTGCGTTCAGTGCGAGCTGAAGTGTTGCCTACCATGATCTTAGGCGTGTTAGCAGGCGCATGATAGCCGAAAACTGATGACTTTACCGGTACGAGAGGAGGATGCGTGCTTGTGTCCGGGCCGAAGGTTCTGTTGAGCGGTCAGACAAGCTCATGCAGTCTCAAAGCGAATCGAATACTGACCGACTCAGCATTTTGAAGATGTAGGGCAAGTGCATCTCAAGACTGTGTTCATCTTCGTCGACAGATTTCGACATCCACTCATACTGGCCTGAGTTGTACAGCGTGGCAGTAGTCTCTTGATCGACGGTCATGTCACCGAGGGGAGTCGCGTAGTGAGTGCATTTACTCAGAGCGGCTTTCGTAAGGTAGTGATGGTGCGAGGGGCCGAGCAAAATGATACGCTTGCTAAAGTGGTGTAAGCTACGTTTGGCTGAAGACTTCGGCAGGTGATAGAAGCACAAGACGAATGAAGTACGGCCAACTGGAATTTCATTCGATACGGGATCGCATACTCACGCCTTGCTGACATCCCAACACTTGTACGCCCAAGCCGCCGTCGGACCCGAGTATGAGTAGCCCGCGTGTCTGCGCATTCACCTTAGCGTCTTCCTTGGGACATACTACATATAAAATCTCATCGATCAAACATACGGTGCAATGATCATTCTTGCCCCTGAAACCGGCAACTCCGGAACCGTCGTGCCCCCAGACTGAGGCCCAATGCATTGCAAGGGTTGACCAACGGCATCGAGCCACCCATCCAGCTGCGAATCGAGTTGCGATTGCGACGAGGTGTACCACGACCCGGCATGGCTCGGTTTTCGGACGGTCTGCTTTGATGTGGCCATGATGTTCGTGGCAGGATGGTGGGGTTAATGTAGAGAGAGGTGAGGTGAAGTCGGGATGGTGGGGCACTGCCGGGTGTGTACGCAAATAACTTTGAGCACAGCTGTAGGATGCGTCACGGCGCCTCCGTCGCGTCTCCCTCGCGTTCGTCAGCTCCTTTCGCGTTTCCCAGCCATTGGGATTGCTACATCGTCCCTCGATATAATCACCTGCACCGGTCATTGAAAGCAGCATTTCAGAAGGCACAGCTTGCTTGCGACTGCATCACCTTGGCAAGCTCCCTTGAAAACCGATATGGTACTCAAACGCAAGCGATCCGAAACGGCCCTCTCCAGTTCGCCTCTCTCGACCAGCAGTGCCAATACGAACGACCTTCTGCCCTCGCTCTTTTCCACCAGCAAAAGCGCGCCTGCATTTCCCTACAGCGAGCCCTCATGGTCATCACCCAACGACGCGTCGCCCTTCCCTAGCAACCTAAGTGGCCGCACGCGCAAGCGCCACCGCGACGACCGGCCAGAGGAAGAGAGAATCCATGGTGCGTGTTGGCTCGGTGCGGTCATCCAGATGAGCACGCTCGCTGACGTGTGTCGGTGCGCAGCCAGCACGATCGCACGGCTCTACGAGGGACAGAGGCGCGCACGGGAGTTGGACGCACCGCCATCGCAGCAGCAGGCGTTGAGCGCAACAAGTGCTGTCGCGCAGAAGAGCACGCTGCACGCGTTCTGGACGATACGAAGCCAGCCAAAGACGGATCTGATCATTGTGGACCGCGAAGAGGCGCAAGAGCGCTGTCAAGATTGTGAGGGCTGGCTAAGGCGGGAAGACGCGATGGAAGTAGACAACCAAACGGACGGCATGGCCTGCCGGAACTGCGGGAGGACCGTTTGCGACATGTGTGCTGTTGCGAGGGATCGGCGGGTTTGTCTTGGGTGCGTTGACGGGCGTTAGTCGGAACTCCACGGGATTGGAAGAGATGGTGCTCAAGCCGTGCACGCTCGCGGGTGTTGGTAGCTGAGTTCACTTGACGATGATACCCCAAGCATCTAATGCCACACTAGTCACTTTTGCCCAAGTCTTTTCCACGACTGGCCACGTTGGCATGAGGTGACACTTCACGAGTGCGCCCCCCTACTACAGACGAAGTTGGCTGGGAATCAGGAATGCTGGTGATCAATACTTCGTTACACATGGGTGAGTCAGGAGTCTTCTGCTCAGCAAGATAATGCTGCGCCTGCCGCCGTTTGAGCTATTCCGTGAATGTATCTAGGCAGCCTGCCACGCGGCACCTGTTTCTTCCGATCCTTGCTGCTCATATCTTCATCTGGCAACGTAACGTGCGCTCGACCATGCTTGGTCTCTCCTGATCCGTTTCTCCCTGAGCTCTGGGTATCTGCTCCGCGGTTTGACGTTTGGGCACGCTCTGTGGTGAGAAATTGAAGCCCACCTTTCTTCCCCGCTTCTGCTTTGGTATGTACAGGACCTTGGTAGGCGCGTTGACGTCTTTTGCGTCCTTGATCAACTTCAACCGCATTGTCACAATCGATTCGACGTTCCCGTCGTTAGGGGGATTATCCGAGAAAATTCTTGATTTCCGTTTCCTGTGCCGAAAATTAGTCCACGCTCGCGGAACCCCTTGCAACTTGTGCAAAAGTCTGAACACACTCGATGGTTTTCTTCAGTCATGTGGAAAAGCACTTCGATGTGATCGGATGGCCACAGGGTTGATGCTCTGTTACCACGCGGCGTCTCAGGGCGCTTCAAATGGTCACTGAATTGAGATGCGCCGTCCATGAAAAGTTGCAGGAGTGATTCCGCAAGCCTAGATGGTGATGGAGAAATAATTCTTTGCCGTTTTTTTGGTGGTTCTGGGCACGGTGGTCGCGGGAGTGGCGGAGTGGGACGTGGGGACAAGGGGCCTGTTATATGAGGCAGATCATCGCGGATGCGTGCTAGTGTGGTCTTGCAAGTCGAACTGAACCAAGCCTGAGACTTGTCAACTGCGCAACCGTCTAGACGAAGGCTGTCATCACGCCGATCGCCGGCGCCCAAGAGTGAGCTCGCTGTTACGAGACATAGCGGTCGCGTACCGGCGTGACATTCGAAGCTATCGCCTTCACAAAGGCTACAACCTAGTCGCCATTAAGAGGATGCTCTCAGACCCGACGTCCATCACTTGCAAGTAATGAATCGTATGGTCCTTCAGTGTACACCAAACCGCGCAATGTATGGCTAAGCTTTATCCGATCCGACGGCGGTATGTATCTCAGTCCACGCAGTCTTTGACGCGCGATACTTTCACCGTTGCGACATCTCTTTCGGCACTCATTGGCTTTGACGAGGAGAATGTGATTTCTCGATGATGTCGACTAGTAGACCTTTCATCTCCGCTGTGCTGTGATCGAACGTTGTGCCGGCGACATAGAGCTCTTGCCTCACGCTTGCGATCGTTTCGCTTGCCGGAATAAAGGAAATTCAATTTTGACCGGGACGCAGATCGCTGCCAATTCAAATCGGCAGTACTGGTGTCTCGCGAGATAGCTCTTGACTTTCCCAGGGCACGCTGCTTAAACCCAGCTTCTCGACGACGGATGAGTTCGCCCACGTGGTCTTCTTTTCGACCTTCTAACGATAAGCAAATCATGCACAGTCAAAGGGCTGAAAGGTCACACGGCTTACCGAGAGCACGTGAGATGCGAAGAACAGGGCGGATCTAGTCACATAGTGGAATTGAGATGGGAGTCTTGGTGGACCCCTGCAGTTCTCACCTTGGTGGTGGTGAGAGAGAAGAATGATCGATCATCAAGTTGCAGGGACGGGGGATGTTGGATAAGCATGTCATTCGCCACGACAGCCAAGTCTTGAACCCAATTACGACTTGCGTCGCATACCGATTGTTTCCCCACGATAGATTCGTTTGTGTGACGAAATTCAGGCACTCAGGTCCAGGTGTGTAAAGGATGAACGACTTGTCAGGTTTCCGCTTGAATATCCAACTTGGCTTGGTATCAGATGGCTGCGCTCAACTAGTCGCCAAAATATCAACGGCGAGGGGAAAGCACCGCAGGGTCGCTCTTGATATCGGTGCGTTCTTTGCGCGATCCTTTGACGGTGCCATCGGCTGCTCCTGCCGAATAGCAGGACCGGCGGAGCTTGTATCCACGACCAACTGTCGGCAATTCTGCGCGACGAGCGGTGTTCACGGTGCCACGTTTAGGCATAAACTGAATCAGGTCTTTCCATTGTCCGCAACTTGTACACTTTTCGCTGCGCATGGCGGCGGAGAGATACGAAATTTTGATTCGTCGGCTTGGGACGCTACAGTTGGCGAGATCGATCGAGACTGGTGAAACATTGCGGAGGAGGGTACGACTGAGGAAGAAGTGTGCCTACAGTACGGTAAGATGGTGATGTGTTAGGTATTGGTAGCAAACCACGGCTACTCATACCTAAAATGGAGTAGCGCGAAGAAAACAGTCCAGACGGGTGGTGAGATCGGCGGAATCCTCGAGAACGGGCTTAGACCGTGGCTTGATAGGTCAAATCGCGCTAACAGCGTTAAATCTACAACGACAGGAGATAAGCCTCCACAGGTAAACGCAAAAGGAGTAGAAATTTCCTTTCACGGTTCCTACGTCCTCAGATTCCTCCCGCTTCCCACAGCGTGCAACAATGAGGGCATATTGAGGTTTTAAGCAACGCTGGAAGTCAACTGGATCTTGAGCTTCATGATGAGCTGCGAGACTAGCGCAACAATGCTGACGAGCACCCTGCTGACGAGGACATTTTGGCATTGGAGCGCATACTGCACTCGCACCACAAGATGAGGACAGGCAGTACTGTAGTGTTCTTCTTCTGGTTTACAGCCAGCAGCAGCGTCCAAGCCGAGTGATCCGTACGCACGAATCGTTAACCGCTGACGGCGCCGCGAATCAGTCAACATGCCAGCTGAAAGCAACAAAACTCGCCGGAATACTGGCTGAACTCCACAGCATGTTCAAAAAGCAGCTCCGGAGTCTATCTCTGGAAGACGTAAAGTCTGTGACGCCAAACGTGCTACGCCAGAAGACTACCTCGTGCCCCGCAATCATGACCATCACCGGGTTCAGATGAAGTGCCGAGCAACATAACTCTGTCTCGCATTTGCATCTCGTGTTCGCCCTGGCTCCAAAAATGGTCGCTCCTTTACCTGCACTGGCCAACGCGAACTGGAGCTTTGAGGACATTCTCCTTTACGACATGCTGGTGAGCTATGCGCATGCCTCACAGGGCGAGGAAAGGCCGACTGATGGCTGAGATGCACAGATCTCACCACAGTCCGCCGCCTTGGCGTTCCCAATGAATCAACTTGAAGAGGCGCACCTTAGCCTCGCTGAGATGTACCAACGTAAGGTGCCGTTCATCGTGCCAGGATCGGGAGTGAAGATTCCGGCATGGGAACCGAGATCGCACTGAAACAGAATCGCTTTTAAAGGTGTCACTTCTCGCAATACAGCGACTCGGGCTGCCGACTTCCTCTACCTCACCGTCATCGACAGTGGATTTGCAAAGCGCAACGGCGTATGGATCGACCTCGTGCCCTGTCACGCTCTTTGTGGTGATGCTCTCATCTGCGACATCGACTAGAAGCCCAAAGCAGTCGAACTGAAAAGAGGGGCTTTTCGAGGTGCGTGGAGACGCCGTGCATATTACCTGGTGGAAACCAACACCGCGGGAACGTAAGTAGGCTTCAATGTTCCATCATTTTCGAACATGGCACTTTCTGTTCCTGAATGATGCCAGATACAAATACCTCTACGCTGTACCAGCCGGCAAGATCAGCTCCGAATCGTGGACCGACGCTCCCGTCGTCACCTTCTCTCATGAGCGTATCGCTAACTTTTGAACAAGCTGTCGACCGGGCGTGGACTGATTCGCATTGCTGTACGAAGGAACAGTCGTGCTTCACTCGCAATCACAGCGACCTCTCATGTCAGTGCTACCGAACGAACTTGCAGAGACGTATGCAGCAGCCTCCAGGGATGACGAGGAAGACCCGTGGCAGCCTGTGGAAAAAGGCGACCTCCGTGCGCACAACTATCCGTTTTGGAAGATTGAGCGTTGGAACAAATACTGTGCCTAAAAGGCTTATGGCGTCTTCATCCCTTGCAAGGGACATGAGGACACTGCGAACGTCGTCTTTGTCTCTTAGGTATGGAGCATAGAGGATTTTGGTTTGTACAGAAGCATTAGAAAGCAGCTTGTTGTTTTGCACACAGGCGAACCAGGCCGCTATACGCCGCTGCTGCCGAGACGGACAATGTCGAATCGGACGATCAGTCCAATGCCGACAAGTGGATTACAGTTCCCTTCTGACGTGTCCGGCTTAGACATTGTGCCAACACTGTTCTACGTTGACTGCGCAGGCCTAAACGTGACGGAACAGCGACGCTCTGGACTACTGATCCCTTCAGAGTTCGCCGACCATGGTCTAGTACGCGACGAATGGACCAAAGCGTTCGGAAAGCCTGTCAAGTCAGCGCGACACATTGTGAATGAGGGGCCGCGAGACGACATGATAAAGATGAGAGCGATCTATCGACGACTTTTCGCAGCCATCAACCTCTTCCGTTGCCTCACGCAGCCGATGCTGAACTTCATGGTTCAGGAAGGCAAAGAGTTTCACGGAGCCATTTGCGGTTTCACGGATGCGCACACTGAAACTTCAAAGCAAATCACCTGGTCTTGGGGGTCAGAACTTTCGGCACAAGGGACTACGTCGTCCGTTCTGCAAACTCTGCTCCAGGCGTGCGTAAATAAATGTGTCCCCATTCTCAACCGGACAACGAAAGAAGACTACGTCGAACAAGGTGCTGAGGTGGACGATGATGGACTTGGCGTGGAGACGGACGACGACAAAGAGGACGCTGAAATTGGCTACGACAAAGAAGACGTCGAGATGCGCAACGAGCAGGAAGACGTCGGAGTAGTCCGAAGCGAGCACGTCAACATGGGCGGCGACGGGGACGAGATGGGCTATCAAGCGCCTCAGCCGGTGGGCATGGGGTTCGAGGGAGCAACGGGTGACGACAGCGGTTGGGAGGATATGTGCAGCGCTAAGTCTCCCCATCAGCAATGAAACCCTCTAGCGGTACCAAGACGGCAATGGGAGGGCAGCGGGACGAGTTCTACCCCATGAGTACCGCGACACAGTGCTGGCCACGTTGCCGGCCACTCTGGTGGCCCCGCCTCGCTGCCACGCACGTCATATTCATGTCGACCGGCTCACCACTGTAGCTTTGAAATCCAAGCAGTCACGCGCCTCCACGGAATAGCACCGCATGATTGTATAGTGTTCTCCCCGTCGCTTTCAAAACATGATGACCTGGTGAGAGTGAAGACAAGTCGATCATTTCCAGCTCTTCATGTCAGCCGTGCAGAACAGCAAAGTCAAGTAGCAAGACATGTAGTATCTACTCCGGCTGAATGGAGTAATGTTCACCACTGTTCAGGCAGTTTCCAAGCTTGGGCCGGCCCTTTGAGCCTCCCACAGGGGAGCTCATCTCCGTTTTTCGGTGGCTCCATCGGAAGCCAGCCACCAAGCTCATCCCGCGGCCAAGGCAAAAAAAATTAGACTTAGCAGGGTTCGAACCTGCGACCTCTCCGGTTTACTGGTAGCATTTCCTGTAAACGGAGCGCGATAACCGCTACGCTATAAGTCTGAAATCATCGAACACCGCTGAAAATACAGAAAGGCTGGTCTTGGCATAACTTGGCGTTCTACGTCCCGTCTTGGCTCCAGCTCAGGGCCTTGTGTGCCACGGACGTGATCATGAGTGTAGTGCGTCTTTACACACCGGTGTCAGCTTGCAGAATGCGGAATGTGGCGCGAAGCGGATACGACACTGCAGCAAGAAGGCAGTGGCGAAAGGAATGGGTGCGCGAACGGACTATGTAGGTAAGGAAGTAGAGCGACTGAAGACGTGTTATACTTAATACTCGTACTGGAGAAGAAATACCTTGGCACTGAGCAAAAGCATAGCACCCTGGTCGAGCAAGACTGCAAACCATGGAACATGTAAGAAGCGGCCTTCGGACCGGTGTTCACGAAGCTCAAAACCTCAGAAGCATGCAAGGTCGGAGGTACGGAGACAGAATCGCAAGGGAAATATGGAAAGGTGCAGAAAAGCGCCGGGTCGCCCATCGATAAACACTTCTTCGAGACTGTTCGCTGGTAGACGGGAGACGGACTGAGGCGAGATGGCGTGTCGCCCTGCAGACCTGTCCCACCTGAGCGCTTCCCTTGTTGCCGTTCCTTCTCGTGGAGATGAAGAGACGTTTTTGGCCGCCCTGGAGAAGGCCTGGACATCTTGTTCCTTGCCGGACAGGGCACTTTCGTTGCAAGAACGGGCGCCCTTGGATCTAGAATCCTCTGCCGTAAGGGACTTCGTTGGCCTGGTCTTCTTGCCAAACTTGGGGGTGTCAACACTGCCAGGCAAGCGTTCTTCTTCAGACGAGGTGATTCGCTCGTTGAACTGATGCCAAAGCTCGGACTCTCACGTTTTTTGAAAGTTTGACTCTTCGGGGGTCCCTGCATCAGGGCGAGAAGTCGGCTTTTTGGCTCTCGCTCTCTCGCAGAGTTGTCCTTCTCCATAGCGGTGTTTTTCCTCGACGGGCGAGGTGTCGCCACATCGCTTAGATTCTGGGAGTCGAGCACCCCCCTCGACCACGCCGAACCGCAATCCTTGCGGCGTTCGTTTGATGACCCTCTGGCGGTGTGGCGTATGGTGACGTGCAAGACGGATTGCGCGGGCTTCGTCAGACAGGGCCTACTCCCTGGGTCGGCAGTGACAAGGGGGCGCTCAGTCTGTACGTCTCGGAGCTGAGCTCGCGCATGCTCTTAAACGGGTCGGAGGACCCTTCAATTTTCTCCCAAGCGCCAGCATGGTTCGCCGCCCGCGCATTTCCCGAATATGGTTGCTCGCGAGCTGGAGCATGCGCTTTCTCAGCTTGCGTGGTGACATGATGCGGACGCAAGTTTCCTCAATCCGGTAGGTCGCGCTGCGGTGTTCCTAATAGTACCACTCGTTTTCCATCATATGCTAAGCCAGGTCGATGGCCAGTCTACAGAACGACGACTCTTGCGATGAGAACAGAGAAAGCCGGGCCGCTGGGGACGTAAAGGCCTTGAACCCAAAGTTCGCGCCCTCATTCGACCCTTGCTGGTCGGGGTCTTGACCACTGCCTAAAGCCGTGAACAACCCGTCCAGCATCTCTCGCACAGCAGCGACAGCGGGGTCGCTGCGCTGGACTTCCTCTTGCTCTTGTCGCTCAGAGGCTTGTCGAACCACGCTTGCCGCATTCTGGGTCTCGTCTTCCATCGCGATGCGGATTAGGGACTCTGCAGCGTTACGCTCAACAGGTCTGCAGCGGACGAGATATTTGTCTTGGCTGTACTTAGCGACCTCAGACCACGGCAGATTGATCGTCTTCTTGTCATTCTCGTACATCGTCCAATATTCAAAGAAGCTTTAATGGCATCACTGTTTCATTTCCCGGGCCTGCTGCTGCGGACTCGACGGACCAAGCAGATGTCGTGGACTTCGCCACGGGTTCTCCCAAGGTGAATGACGATGAGTTCGATGTAGTAGAGAGGATTAAAACCCACGATCGGAAACAGCCACCTTGGAAGTTCCAAAGGAGACCGCAGCTTGTTCATGTCCTACTGCAATCTGGAAATTTGAACGAGAAGGTCGGGCAGCGGCTGATCAACCAGAGGCAGCCGCAGAGCCTCAATGACGACGTGAGGAGTGTTCCTCGGAAGCAGTCCTGAGATGGTCGGCGCAACGGCTGTGGTCAGGAACTCCTTGGCCCCGCTACACATGACGGGGTACACCATTGCCGAAAAGTCGGCCCAAGCAAGCCCCAGGTATCTAATGGATTCGACAGATTCTCCGCGCTGGAACTAGATGGTGAGGTGGAAGAGCAGTCTGCGCACATCATCATCTATTGACAGATCTTCGAAAAGGTGGTCGAAGAAGCCGCTGGACACCGGCGCTTTGATAGCAGATGTTACCGGCGTTGATGACACCAGTCTATGTGGCTGGGCGGCGGGTCCTCGCACGGCTTGCTAGACCGCTTCTCGATATTGATGACACACTTGCTGCTTTCGCGGTAGCCTCTTCCGCCTTCGCTGCCGCTGCTGTTGCCTCGACGTCCGGCCGCTCGGGCAGGTTGAAACGCTTGGTGAGGAAGCTGACTGATTCTGCAAACCTGACCGCGGCGTGTGGACTCGCATCCTGATGTTCGGTGTAGAGCGGGCTGCTGAACGCTATCACCGCTTTGCGTGCGAGATTGATTCTGCAATTATTCGCCAGAGGCGGTGGTTGGGTGGCTGGAGATGGCGGCTGGAGATGGCGGCTAGACACCTCGACAAGACGAGCCAGGTTGGCCTTCACATGTGCAAGACAGCCCTCTTCGACGAGCTGTAGATAGGTCTGCGAGCACACCACGGGGGATACTTCCTTCGCGATCGGCCACCACACGGGATCTTTAGATCGCAGAGCTTTGCAAAGATCGTTAAGGAGTTCAAGATCTTGGGTGAAGTTCTTGATGCTGGTTGGCCACTCTTCGCAACTTTGACAAAACCGAGCAAATTCACTCGCCGCCATCTTGCCGCCCCCGCCGTGGTCGAAGCTCGCCATGTCAGTGCTGGGTTGAGTCGAAGTGGCGTGAGCGAAGTGGGAATCCAGAGGACAGTCCCGCTCGATTCAAAGATCTCTCGGACCGGGGGTTTTCAGGTATCGCGAATAATTGCGCGTCAGTGTTCTCGATCAGGCGGTTGCTGAAGATGCGAGTGATCAAGGTTCACCGGAAAAATGAACACGATGGAGCCGCGTGCTTGTCGTAGGGTCGCCAGCGGTACCCTGCATCGCGAACGGCCAACTGGGACATGAGGCATGCATGATGATTCCCCGATAAAGAACGCTTGAGCGGAGAATCAGCTTTGCGAGCACTTCGATGGGGGTGACGAAAAAGAGCGTGCTTCTGATAGTAGGTCGCTGCCGGCCGCACAGCACAACAATCCTCAAGGAAGAGCAACACTGGTCAAGGCCTTGTCTACAGGGCTGGACGGCTTGGATCAGCTGGAAAATTATTCAATAACGTAAGGTAAGCATCTTACACCACAAGCCATTTCTCCCTCATCAGAACACCGCCCTCACTCTTCAAGCGCACTGGCAAGCGTTGCACCCAACACCCCATTCTCCACCGGCGCACCCAACGCACTCTTCAAGCTGCACGTCGACCCAGACAAGCCAAAATTCACACACCCCTCCTCCTTCGAGCACACATCGATACACTCGGCAAGACTCGCCACGCTCAACCCCCGGATGTCGCCCCCGGCATGATCAATCCCGCACTGGATGACAAACTCCTCCCCATCATCCGCAGTATACGTCTGCCCATCTTCATCCGGACAGAGCATCTGCGGTGCAGCAGTGGCAGAAGGCATGGGCGCAGTCGAGCTCGACCACCCCGTCGTACTCGGCTTGGTCTCCAGCGCGCTGGCAAGTACGGCTCCCAAGACGCCGCTCTGCACTTCGGGGCCCAATACGCCCTTCAAATAGCACGCGGACCCGGACAGCACGGCGTTCGCGCAGCCGTCTTTCGCGGAGCAGGCGTCGATGCATTCGGTAAAGGTGGCCACGCTCAGGGACCCGATGTCGCCGCTGGCGTGGTCAATGCCGCATTGGATGACAAAGTCTTTGTCGTCTGGGGAAGTGTACGTCGTGCCGTCGTCGGCGGGGCAGGACTGTTGAGACGGGGTGACCGAGGGGGTCCGTGATGAGGTCGAACTGGCGGTCCCCGTCGAGCTGGGAGAGCTGCCTGCACTCGAGCTGGAAGTTCCATTGCCGCCCCCGGGGCCTCCGTACACGGTGAGACGGTTACCGGCGCCGCAGAGCTGCGTCTTGTCGCCAGGACACAGCATGCTGCATTCCCCTTCGTCGGTCTGTTCGGCTCCTGTGCCGAAGCTGTTGCCGCAGTAGCATCTGCAACGCAGTCAGCATGTGGACTCGGCCTGAAACCTATGAGATACTCACTCCGACCCATACTCGACGCCAAAATATTTGTACTGACTGCAGAAGCTCCCACACCTCTCCAGCGTCATCGTCGCGCCAGCCGTGGTAGCCGCATCAAGCGCACGCGCTCCAATGCCTTCGGTATAGCACTCGAGGAAGTCATGTTCGCCAATCGCATCCGGAAAGCTGGCCTCGTCTTCAACGGTCGGCGCACCATCCGAGTACAGCGAGAGACGGTTGCTCCCACCGCATTTCTGCGTGCCATTCCCGGGGCAGTTCATCTCACAGCTCACGTCGAGCACCTTGCGCGCTTCGGCGGACAGATGGTTGCCCGCCCAGCACTCCCGCCCATAAGCCGGCCCGGCAATCGAGTACCCGGCTTCATCTGCAGCGTCGGTGCACTTCTCAACGGTCTTGTCCAGGCTTTCGAAGACAAGATTTGCAAGCGACCGCGGGCTTCCATCAGACCAGCAACCAGCGTAAGTCATGTTACCAGCATACGTCTGATTGTTCTCGCCCGTCGTCGGATCGTCCGCGTGCTCTGGATCCGGGTAGGGGTCGTCATCCGCCTGCTGGCGGGGATAGCCAAAGTCGTACGAGCGGTTGCCGTTACCGTAAAAGTTGTCAAAGAAGACACGGGCTTGTCCGGCGGCACTGGCAAGCATCGCACTCCCGGAGTGAGTCGTATCGACGAAATCCACCGTGTCACAGTTGGCGGAGTCCGGAGCATCACAGCTAGGCTTGAACGCGGCGATGAGGTTGAGGAAACGCTCGAAGCGGTCGTTCCCCTGCGATTCCGGCGCGCAGGAGTTGGAGACGTCGCCAAAGTCTCTCAGCGCCTTGGCCCAGTTGATCGCCTTGCTGGCGAAGTTTGCTTGGATCGCTTCACGGCCAGAGGCGACGAGATCCGTCGAGTAAGTCATGGGATATTCTTCAAACTTTGAATATCCCTCACGGTAGTCGTCGTAGGTCGGACAAGACTCGGTCGGCAGCGGACGCTCGCTGCTCAGCCAAGCGTAGCTGTTCGGGTTGCCGATCCAGTACGACACCGGGACAGAGTGCTTAGGCTGGCCGATGGCGGCGTAGCGCTGCACTGTCTGCCCTCCCAGCGAATGCCCAGCAATGACAATTTGGTTCATGTTGGGAAACACCGACCTGTCGTCAAAGTACTCGATAATCTGGTCCAGGACGTCGTAAGAGGACGTGCCATCGGCATCGTAAGGGTACTGGTTGTTTCCTCCAGCCGACCATTGCGACCCCTTCCACATCAGCGCATTGCTGACGGATCCGCGGCGAGGACGCAGACCATCCTCCAAGGGTACCAAACATTCTTGTCGTCGCCGGTGGGGAAGAAGGGCGCCATCAAGGCAATCGAGCTCGTGTTGACATCCGGGTTGCGCTGGTTGGCTTGCGAGAGTGCGCCGAGCGCGTCTGCCGCGTAGGTCCCTGCATCTCTGTGAAGGCCTGATATTTGCAAGTTAGCATCTGACCGGCTACTCTCCTGTTATCAACGATGCGCACCGTGAAGAATAACGACGGCCCGCTGGACCTCGCTCTCGACAACGCGCTCGCCATTTGGTTGCAGGGAGTAGTAGTTGATGAGGGTCAGATGGTCGTTCTTGCCCGTCTTGTCGCGAGCCCGAAAATACGTAATCTCAGTGCCCGGAAGGCTGGGCAGGCTGTTCACGATCACATCTCCTTGGTACTGCTGTGCGGACGCTAGGCTGGTAAAGAGCGACAATCCAAACGCAAGAGCGGCGTTTGATATGCTGAGGCGCATCCTCGAATCCCGACGCCCGAAAGGCCGCTGGTCGCTCAATGTGTTCTCGAAAACCTGAAAAGGCTCTGGCGACCGACAGGAACAAGCGGACCTGTTATTGAAAAGAACGACAGCCTGCAAGACTTAGAGTTCTAAACGAACGGACGGCAATATTTGCAATTGACTGGGATAGAACGAAAAAAGGGTCGACGGCGCAGGCCTACCACTCCGTGAGGACATTAGTAGTCTGGACCCGCAGATGGCTACATGGGACGCCAATGCACACTGTGCGCATTAGGCGCGATGCAGCGTCGTTAGAACGACAGACTAGCGACGCCGACAGGAAGTCTGCTGGGCGAGCGGCGGCGTCGTCGGTAGATAACGTTCGTCGTGGCCGGACACGACAACACGCACGTTGAGAGTCCATATCACGAGCGCTAGCAACACGCGCAGCCGCAGGTCGGGCACTGGTGTTTGCGAAGGCATCGCCCTTCTGGACGCACGAAGAAGGGGAGTGTTGGCCTCGTCCAGCACCCTCGCCCCCAAGTTGTGCAGGTCTGCAGGCCGTGAAGAAGGCCGCAGAAGGCGCCCACTGGCAAGCCACTGATTCCCCAGGGGCGACCCGATACGGTAGGGCTTATGAACGGCTCATGGCGGCGTCGATGCCGCGACACAAGCCCCGTCGGAGATCTCCAGCGCGGTGCCGTGTCCGCACTTGACTGACTGCTTTGGGACGCGATGCCGCATGGTATCTCCACGCGCGTTGGTTGACTGGCCCAGATGCCTATCGACGAGACGCCAAGAGCGAGCGCCGAGTGAAGATCAATTTTGGAGTTGCTCCTGCTCGTGCCGTTCCGTAGTCGGGACGATCACCTCCGGGCCCACGTGCACGTGGACGAAAGCCCGAATCGCCGGCCCGAGCCTGCATCCAGATAGAGGGGTCGTCGTACTCAGCCCTCCTGGTGTGAAACTCAAATGATCATGCAGGTTCGGATTACTGCATAGTGGTTGATTCCCCCTTCTACGTGCTAGCTACCGAAAGCTGAGTTTTTTTCGTGTGGTACCGACTAAACCTCGGGGATTTGAGTCATTACACGGAATTCCTGTCCCCAAATCTTCCGAGACCCTTACTCGTATCCGTCAATTCACACCTGGCTTCGGCTGTCCAGGCTGCTCTTGTTTGGTATGCGCAAAAGTGCGCCTCGTTTGATCTCTTGGGTCATCAACTTCGCTCGTTGAGGGTTGCCAAAGCAGAGACTGTCGTTAAGTGACCTCTCTGGATGTCACAGGCCTCGACCGACGTAGTCTGTGCCACTCGGTACATATCATCAGCACTCTCGCGTCATTGCCCAGATGGTCCAAACAATTGAAACTGCGCCACCAATCGTGATCACGGTACAATCAAGGCTGTAGTGCGGTCGCACCCTCCCTGGCCATCACGAGGCAGATGAGGCGCTCGAAGGATTCGGTCTCACAGCCTCACCTGGTCGCGCAGAGCCCCCCCGACTAACGGCCGCCCTTCGCAACAAGTCACCACAATACCTGCACACTTTGCGAAGCCCATCCAGTAAGCAGGCCACCAGCCCCATTCGCGTGAAGCAATCCCTCGTCGCGGCCCCGAACGCGATCACCAGCCCCTGCGTGTGGCGAAACACCCGCCACCCCCCCGAGGAAACCGGGAAGAGCTACCTGTCACCGTCTCACAGTACCTGCGTTGGTCAGCCCAGTGACGACCGTCGCCGTGCCTGACAGCACGCGTGCGCAAGGCGCGCAGGCGTTCGCAGGCCCGCTGCATTCATGATGCGGGGCGGGTGGTATAAGCCTCAGTTCTCCAATCAGGTGGGACCACCAAACGTCACTCAGCTCTGTGAAGTTGGCTTTGCGACTTGTAGTTGATCACTACATGCTGCGCTTGTTTTGTCGGCGGGACGCGTGGGTGGCGAAAGGTTTGTCTGGAGTTCGCCTGGCGGAGGCGGAGCTGGTACGGTAGGATCTTTACTAGACCGTCTTTGAGGCCGCCGCGGCCGATCACGGTACCACTCGCCCATCTAGATCCTTCTTGTTACCTATTTGGCATCTCGCCGCCTGCTCTTCTTTGGTTCTGACACCTGTCTTCCTGATCCACCTCTGACCGAGACAAGACCGTCGAACAATCGACCATCCGAACAAAGCGACAAGATTGGCATCTACACTTGCAAACGCCAGTCAAACGACGCCATCAAATCAACTTGATTGTCCGGTTGAGACCTCTGAACGAAGTGGCCGATCGATCGAAACGATCGCCAGATTCGTACGACCTTCCTGAAGACCGAGGGCGAAAAAAAGCGACCGTCACAACGACGACGACAACGGCGACTACAACAACCCAGCCCACCCCGCAGCCACGCCTGGCATGCCCACGAGACCGACCGAAAGTCGCCGCCACAAACACACATCCTCTACCTCTCCCACCATGTCCGGTACGCAGCATTCTCCTCTCCCATCTCCAACCCCCACCTCGACCCCCGCCATCCCCAAACCCTTCATCAAC
>JAWXCT010000163.1:166217-198559 GCA_034509035.1 Saxispiralis lemnorum
TCCCACAAGGGGGGCGGGGAGGGGGATGGCGTCGGAGAGGATTAGGAGGAGGGCGGAGAGGAGAAGGAGGGAGAGGGCGTCTGTGCGGGTTGTGTAGAGTTCGAGGTCTGGTGTGGCGTCAGCGGTGTCAGTTTGGAGGTTCTTCACCGGGGGTGTGGGGTGGAGGTCGAAGGGAGAGGCGCCGGGTTTTGGGGTGAGTGGGGTGGGGGTTCTTACCGTTGGCCGGGAGCGCGGCGTCGACGGGCGGGCGGAACCAGGATACCACCGTCGCGGGGCTGACGATGCGCATCAAGCCGCGGAGGAAATACCAGAGGGAGGTGCCGTAGACGTAGGCATGGTAGGCCTGCTTTGCAGTGTTAGTGGGTTGGGTGTTGAATGTGAACGGTGGGATTGAATAGAGGATTGGACGGACGTCAAAGAGAGGCATTGTTGCGGCTTTTAGGGCGCCTTTATAAGCGTAGAGAGAATATGGAGGAAAGGGAGGGTAACGTTCCGAACAATGGAGGAGAAAGGTAGAATGGGCGCTTCTTCGTCCGGATAACTAAATCGACGCCCATGCGTGCCGGAGGAAAGCCTGAGGTGACGTCTCGAGCTCGAGATACCTTCTCACGTCATCGGACATGCTTCCAAGAGTCTAAACACAGCGAAGAGGACTTCTGTGCCTTTTTACCGCCGACATATCGATCCTGGCCTATCATTTGCTCGTCTGACGTTTGCTTAGGACTTTGGATGCGCGAGTCTGATCAGAGTTGCGTTCCTGCATGGTCGGTCTCGATCGGTGAGACGCCGCCTTGATCTGTGATCAGGAGGCGCTTCGCAGGACGATAGAAGTGACCTTGAAGAGCTGTTGAAAGCTCACCACAGTTGATCAAAGAATCTCAATGGAGCAGGCAGTCGATCTGACAAGCATTGCATTAATGACTCGTAAGACGGTGATGGTAAAGAGATGGCTGTAGAAGCCTTCCGTCAGGCTGACAGGTTTCGCACAACCACCATCGTCTCGCAGAACAGGGTGAACATGACGAGGTCCTACCTCCGGAGGTAGCCCGCGGGCCGCGACGCTCGTGCACTACATGTCTAGTGCTGTCATCTTTCACTGCACCACTTGCGGACCCTCCCGCTCGGCCTGGATCCCCTCCACTTGCGCCTGCGAGTTCTCATATGCCTCCATCTCCGCTCGCATGTCGTTCAGCCGGCCGCGGATCCTCAAGAATCTTTTCTGCATCTCGCATAGGGCCAGCTCCCTCTTCCTGTCCCCGTATGCCCCCGCGACCGCAACAAGTGTCTGCTCAGCTTGTAGGAGTTCCTTCGCCGAAAACTCCTGCCTGCATTTCTACTCATCAAGTCAGCTGATGAACCGAGCACCACTATTTCGACCACGATGTGGAGGTTCTTACGACTTCCAGCGCCTGCGCGCCCGGATCCTCAGCCGTGCTCGTGAAGAACATGTCGAGCACCTCGTTCATGGCGCGGCATTCTGTCTGGATGGCTTCGCACGAAAGGTGGGTGTCGAGCGCCGCTTCTTGAAGGCGCTCGTCGTTGTCGTGCGGCCAGGTGTCTGTGATGGCTCTCAGGGTGTCGAGATCGTGGACGGTGTTAGCAGCTGCGATCTTTGCTTTCATGAGGTGAGTGTTGGCCGCCATGTTTTGTATGAGGTTTTAGGTCAATGGTGGAGTTAAACAGGTGAAGGAAGGACTGGCCCACTCAACGTAGGTGAGGGTTGTTGAGCGTGTAAGGTTAGGGAGGTGATGTTTTGCGACAGGCGCAAACAAAAGAAACGAAGCTTGGATGATGGCGCTATGCAGCAGCGGACACGTGCATGCGTGAACTTGAGAGTGAACGAGCTGGTGTGCTGGCTCATGAAGACGTTGTCTTGAGGAGTTCATGGGCTGTGACGCGGAGGTAAATGTATCATAGAGCTGGGTTGGCTTTTCCGCATGGAGAGCATGTACTGTGAGCTATTGCGTTCAAGAACGAAACTGGCTAAGTCACGGTGAAAGCAAATCTTCCCCATTCGTCATCCAACTCCGACCAAAGAATTAGCAGTTCCACCGTCTCCTGCATTGTCATCAGGTCTTCCTCGATTGTAGACCCGACATTCACGAGCGTCGCCGGCTCATACGCGGGAAGGACTCCAGAAGAGAAATATCCTACAATCTCTGCATTCTCTAGCAAGAGACTCACATCCTCGATAGAAACGATCTTGCTTCCGCCATTCAATGTCGGCGCCAAAAAATCTTCTGCACACGTATACTGCAGCACGTACTAAGGCATTCCACATCTCTGTCAATATCCTCTCTGAGACATATTTTGGCATCCATCAAGAGGTGGAGTTTGAAGTAGACATCTCTCTTAGCGTCGTTGCGAACCTGCGCAGTACCCTTGCGTTCACTCCATTGGCTCTTTAGACTGGCCGCCAGACGGGTCCTTGTGATTGGCGATCTGCTCTAAAGTGAGATACATCGAGGTTGCTGATCCACCTTTCGGTGGCGGGTCTGATTTGATAGGGGACTTGCAAGGCAGCTGTGCACTCGTGAGCGTGCGTAGCGGAAGGCTGTACGACAGTCTATCCGCATTCCAAGCACCTCACCGTAGTAAGATCGAAAAGGTGTACCTGACACTTCGTTCAAGACAGTCAACGAAAGCATTCGAAGAAGCACAGCTTCATTTAAGGAACGATAAAAGCACACATCTCCCACGCAGACTTGCTCGCCTCGCACATCAAAATCTCTCTTCGTACCAGCGTTGTGCACTCGCTAAGGCTCTCCCAAACGACATCGTCCTAATCAACGCTGCAATAGAGGCTCTTCCTACCAGATTGCCATCGACCTGTCTAGCGAAGTGATAATTTCGCCATGATCTCCAGCATTGGGACCTTGGCCTTCTCCGCCCCAGCCTTCACCTCAGCAAGGTACTCCATCTCGAACCCGAGGGGCGACAACCTCTGCACAATAGTTTGATCGCTCGCAACCTTCACGATTTCATCAAGAAATCCCTGGACGTTGTCAAGGCTGCTCTCCTGCAAGCGTATCGTCAGTAAAATGAATTCTTGGGGATCGATCTGTTTGTCTCACAATTTCGAACTGCAGCTTGTCCTGCTTTTCTCTACGTTGGGAGTCACTCAGCTCCCATGATCCCAGCTGATCAATTCTCTTGACGATATCATCGCACGCCGCTGTAGTCTTGTCACACTCGGCAGCGAATTTTGGGTAGGACATCGTTGAGGAAGTGCTGATCGAAGATTGGACCCGTGTTGCGCGGACTGATCAAGTCGTAGATCACTTCGATGTCGTGCATCCACTCATTGAGGACGATCTTGGTCTCGTTGAGCAGCTTTCCGGTCGACATGGTTCCTATGCGGGTGGTTGAAGACGCTTGAGATGCTGCCCCGCCAGTGACGCTGATGCGATGGTTTTAGACCAGCCCGCTGTAATGTCTTAAGTAAACGCTCTCAAATCAAACGCGGTTGCCTCAGTCTCCAGAATGATTGTTCTGGAAATTTGCAGACATTGAAAAGAAGGCGCCATTTGTTTGTTCCCTCGTGTAAATCATTGCGTCGCAATTGAGCTTGTCCTGTTGACATCCGGCACCATCGTTCGTGCCACTCCTGTAGCTTGCAACGACGATGGACTTTTGAGAGTCGTGGACAATTGAATAAATGCTGAATGTATACCTGCACCACAATTAGTGTCAACAGACTTGCTAATAGCAGGCATCGCATTGTCACCTCGCTCTCTATGTTGAGAATCAATGTACCACCAAGCAAGCACGCACCCCTCCGTAAAACTTGCTCCTGCATCTTAGATTAAGCCCTCCCAAACGTCCATCAATCCAGCCCCAATGGTTGGGATGATTTGGTCGAAGGTCCAGTCTAGCACAAGTCATGCTTCCCTGCAACCGCAGGGTGTTCTCGGAGCAAACGACCAGTCGACACATGGCTGACTGCAGCAGTCTTGAGAGAGATGTTATCAGAATTTTGATCGCAAACAGATCATGAGAATCAACTGAACCAGTTTGATCGCAAATTTTGCTTGTCGCCATGGTATCCATGGGACAGAGGTGCTTTCCCGCCCCTCTCTCGTAGGTCTTTCCGCTTTGCCAAAAAGGCTCCCGCTTGACAGACCTTCGCACCTGGAGGTCTCGATGCGCAACGGTACGGGCCCCTTCACATCCAATCGTGAGCCCTAGGCCTGGCGACAACAGTCACCTCACTGAACATCATCCTTCGTCCCCGACTCACCGGCCTTTGAAGACCCTCCCGACGCCGCAACACCCTTCTGTGCATCATTGATGCTCTCCTGAAATTGTCGAGCTACTTCAAACGGCGCTGTGAGGTGGTCTCCGAGCCCCCAGCAGCGGCGGTGCAGCTCGAACGCATACCAGGCACCTCTTTGAGCCTCAGCGACGTCGGCGACGTAGGCTTCGGTTTCTTTGAGCTTGGTAGCCTCGGCCTTGATGCTCTCGATGTCCTTCTTCATGAAATCCAGCCTACAAACCTGCAGCTCCAATCAGCAAAAGGCTCAAGCAGGCATTTAAGCCTCACGAAAGGCTGATGAGGTATGCATACCATATCGAGCAACGGTGCGCCGCGACTCATTTCGTTATCCGCGCGCAGCAGGAAGGAAAAGATGCCGGTGATCTCGTTGCATTGCACCAGGGCACGGTCGTTCGCAATGGCAAGTTTGACTTTGATATCGACGTAGAGTTCATTCTCTGGCAAGTGATGGTAGAGGATCTCCGAGATGGTGGTGAGGTCTTCAGCGCATCGGCCGACGGCGATCTTGCATTGCGTGAGCTTCTGTATCGTGAACATCGTGTGCTGTGTGGAAAGGTTTTGTCAGTGGTTGAAGGCTGGGACTGCTCCTACGGAGACGTACCGGCGGTGGGGCGCCCTCGAATTGTCCTGTAACCAGGTGTGTACGGTTTTAGTGAGGGTTCATCGCGAAGAAGGATCGAGCGCAGGTGTCAGCCTTTTGGCGTCGTTTGGCTTTGCAATGTTTAGGCAGGCATGGCAGAAGTCGTGAAAAGTCATGGAAGTGAGACATTTTGGGCTGTCTTGATCGAACAGCAGTAGATGAGTACGTTTGCTTGCAACAAAATAACGCGAACACAGTGCCAATCCAGTCAGTGATTTTCACTGGGAAACAAGAGTGGCAAGCAGTGACAGCTCTTAATCACCTGGTTGGGGATATGGCGCTTTAGGGAGCCCTGACCATTGCTGCCATCGTCTTGGGAGAAGATTGGAATGATCAACAACCTCGCCATCATGACGAACAGAAGTGCTGCCAATCAGGCAGGACTTGTGTCAGAAGTACCATTGACCGAAAGTCTGCACTGAGGCTAACCCTTACGGCTCCAAGCATTCGCGACACTAGGCTTCTGGCGTTCAGGGCTACGAGTTTCAGTCGTAAGGCCGAGCTTGATCGCAGGATGGCCGGCAGAGTGATCCAAAGCTCAGAAGTCGGATCAGTCCAACAGGCCATATCTCCGCCGGCATGTCGTGGTGTGGGCAGTCGAAGGCGCTGCAGCCATTGGACAATCATCCGTCATGCCACCTCGAATGCTGCCGTGTGCATTACCGAGCCATGAAGATCCCGAGCCAGAGTTCGTTCCTCGAAGGCGGTCTGCTACAGTCCTGAGTTGCTTATTCGATGCACAAGCTTCAACGGTGCACAGGCGGACCCTAGCACTAGATTGCGTCCTCCAAAGCGCGCCCAAGCTCCTGCACTTTAAGGGCCAGATCGAAACCAACCATCCAGAGAGCTCAATCCTACGAGCCGTCATCCCTCATGAACAATCCTCGCATCCCTCCTTCTGTTCGCCATCCTGTTTGTCAACCCCAGCGTCACGACTCTGTCCTTCCTCAATCTTCTCCCCACTTTCCCTCTCCCCACCCACCACCTTCGACCCCTTCCCGGGTCTATCACTATGCCCCAACCCCCTCCCAGGCTCCAACACATCCCTAACCTTCTGCTTCAGCACCTTCGTCTCCGGAAAACCCCCCTCCGCCTTCCGATCCCACAGCCTCGCCTCCAGAACCTCCGCTTCTGCCCCCGCCGGCGGTGCGCGGTACGTGAGGTCGACGTAGAACTGCCCGCCCGAGGAGGGCTTGAGCGCGACTTCGCCCAAGGTTGTGGAGAAGGTGGAAAGGAGCTCTTGGGCGAAGTAGGCAGCGCGGAGGAGCCAGCGGCATTGGGTGCAGTAGGTTATTTGGATGCGGGGGAGGGTTGTGGGGGTCGTGGCACGGGAGGTTGGAAGGGGGCTGGACATGGTGCGGACGTGATTTTCGTGGTTGTATAGTGGCCTTCAGTGCAGGATTTGGACGCAAGTTAAGGCAGACGGAACCTTCAAAGGCGTTGTTGGACGAGGTTCGCTTGCGCAGGGCACATGGAAAAAGAGGTGCAAGATAAGTAATCCTGTCGATATCCGATAGCAGCACAGACCTTCTTCCCAATTAGGCATAAGTGGAGCTCGCCAAGCCGAAAGATAAGGTGAAATTATGCGTAAACAGTTCTTCGCGAGTTGGACGACGAAAGAACTGTCAACCGGCTTTTGAAGCTACAGCTACGTTCAGATATTCGACCAACCTTCCACACCTTCTCGCAATAGTAGTGTATCTCTGGCCCCTCTTTTTCCACTCTTCTCCGTTGTCAATTGCAGCACCTGTTCCATGAGCGTCAGGCATCTAAGAGCCAGCAATGTCGGACGCCTCGTAGATGCAGGCGGAGCTGGGGCCAGAGGTGGTTTCCTCGGGCTCAGAGCCGTCGCTGTTGCCCTCGTACTCCTGGCAGATCGTGGAGACATCGTTGACCTGCTGCGAGTTAGTCGCAGTCGTTTTGAAGAATGTTCAGAAGGCATTACCTTGATGTTGGTCAGGGTAGCGGTGTCACCCAGGTTCGAGTTGATGCCCACCAGCGCACTGCCGGAGGAAGCGGTGATGTCGCTCATGATGACATGCTTGTCGGTCTGGCCATCGCAGTTGCCGCACGAACGGTAGAGCTTGCCGAAGACGTCGACGGTGAAGCCGGAGACATCCTACACACACGTCAGATCAAGACTCCCCCCCACAATGAGTGGAATAATCTTACCAGGGTACCGCCGCCGTTGTGCTGGAGCACCTTGTCATCGGCGTTCATGGCACCACCACCGGTGATGAACGTGGTCTGGTCGGGGCCCTGCTCCTTGATGGTGAAGGCGTCCTCGCAGACCGCAGCCCACCAGACGTTCTCGAGGGTGCACGAGCCGTAGCAGTGAATGCCCTCAAGCTGGTTTGGGCCAATGATAACGTTGGAAAGCGTGGCGCCCTCCTCGAGAGTGAAGACAGTGTCGCTGATAATCTGTTAGTATGTCTTGCAGTGTTCAGAGATCTTTGGAGAATGTCGTGGGTTGCGATTTCAACCACTGAGTGCAACAGAACTCGCATTCAAATCGGCCGAAGCCTCGCAGCAAATCAACTCGGAGCTCTGCCGAACAAGGGATAAACTTACTCCGAGCCACCCTCGGCTTGACCAGTGCAGCTGACACCGCGGTCAATCATCATCATGCCACCGTCGTAGGACTCGCCTTGGGCGATGGTCGACACCGCCGCCAAGGTGGTGGAACCAGACGATGCCGGCATCTTGCCGCCGGAGACAGCATCTAGAGCAGCGCGGTCGCTGGGGGCCGCGGTGACGGCGGCGGAGGACGCGGTGTAGGCCGACACGGGCGTCTTGGAGGCTTTGGTGGTGGTGGACTCGCTCGAGGCCGACGCCTTGGTGGAAGTGGAGCTGGAGGCCTCCGCAGCGGCGACGTAGCCCTCGGAGACGACAGGAGCGCTGGTGTAGGACGCCGTGGAGACGCCCGTGCCGGTGCTGTAGGCAGTGCCCATGGGAGCAGCGATGCCAGCGGCGCCCTCGGCACCAGCACCCTCACCGTAGCCGCACGCCTGGGGCCACTGAGGAGCGGCAGATGCGCCCAGCGCAAAAGCGACCGCTGCAAACCTGTATTGCATCTTGACTTGAAGGGGTGTTGATTTGATGGGAGTTGTCCGAATGGGGATTGGCGGTAGTAAAGTCAAGTCGATTGAGTGATAGCGAGTGTTGGGCCTTGCGAAACCGGTCGCTGAGGCGTGAAAGATGCGAAGAAGGAAATGGAACTGGAGTTTTGTCTTTTGAAAATTGGCTGATCGAAGAAGAGGACGGGAAAGACGGCACTGGGGCTGTCGTTCTAAATACCTCCTGGCGGCCGACTGTCCCAAGACCCCTGATCAGAGCGTGGACTCTCAGCGAGGCTCAACGCGTGTGGCGGTAGCGCCCACTGTCCCACTGCGATGTTACAGATTTACAGCGGCGATGGCGCATGACGACTGGCGAGATGAGGCCCCAGCCAGGCAGATCCTCAAAAAACAGGACGCAAGCCGGCCGGAGGGTTGATCAAGTGCCGGACACGTTGCGCCATCTACCGAGCAGGCAAGAGAACCACTGTAGTGTCGCAGCTTGAAGTTCTGGTGGTATGAGCTTGTCGACGGTCGTCATGGACAGCAACGGCCATTCAATATATTGGACGCCGGAGGTTGTGTGCGACGAAGTTGAGCCGCAGTAGTTGTTTGGGCCTGACGAAGGGGGGCGTAGGGGGATGAGCTAGCCAAGACGTTTCACCTCAAGCGAAAGGAGAGGACTGAGCAGATCGAGCAACGTGTGGAAAATATATTAAATTTCAACCAATCTAGTAATTCTTCTCCGAGATGGCATGAGATCTAGAACCCTCCCCTTCCGCAGTGGTCAGGACGACCTGACTTTCACGCCACATCCCATGATGATAACAAAAAACAAAAGCAAGAACCCAAGAACCCAAGAACCCAAGAATCCAAGAATCCAAGAATCCAAGAATCGGGATCGTCCGCGTGGTAGACTACTAATGGCGGCGACGCAATGACAATATATCAATAGTACCCGTACTGAGTGCGCTTGTTGCGACTCTATACTGCATAACAGACTGACAACGATGCATGTTAGATTAGGTGGAGCCGATGAACCTCGTCGCGTTTCGATTACGACGAGCCGCCTGAATTGCAGATCTCGGCAAACGCCCGGCCTCGTTGAAGGCGCCGATGCATAGTGGATTATGTGACAGAGGTGCAGCGCGCTCCACAAAGATCGTTGTGGTACACACAAGCGCCCTGAGGTTCGCCATCGGACCGACGGACGGAGCACATCACACGAGACATGCCTGTGAGCGCTATTGGCACAGGCAACTTTCAATTTGTTGAGCATCATCGAACAGAGGTGTGGAATGTGCGAACATTGCCAATTGCACGTCGAATATGTAGACTCACTAGAAGCTCAATAGTAGCTGAAGCTGCACCTCGTACCCGTTCAGATTTAGCGGTCGAACACCAAGGAACACGGCAGCTCCGCGAAAATTCGAGATACGCCAGCCACTGACCAGTCTCAAGTCCTGCTCCTCTTTCCAATGACCCTCCTTCTGCAACTACACCTTGGAACCGCTACCCCCATCCTGCGTGTCCGACAGCTCCACTGGGAGATCGACCGGATCACACTCAATCAGCCTCGTCGAGTAAAAACCCCCCGGGTTCGGCCATGTCCAGTCCGGATTCTCCCAAAACGTCTCATTGCACTCGAGCTTCTTGGTCGCGGCGCCGTAACCCCTAATCGCAGCACCGTCAGCCTCACTTGCTCCGAACCCTCGTTGTCATAATACGCAGACAACATACGAGCACTCCCCATCGGCACAAGGCCACGTCGCGTTAATCTCCACCTCGCCCGTCGGCTCGTTGTACGTAAACCGCGTCTCGGCGCCCCCTTCCTCGCCCTCACATTGGTACCATTGCAGGCCGTAGAAGAAGGTCGTCAAGCGCGAGCTGGAGGCAGAGCAGGTGGTGACGTAGTCGACGGCGTCGCTGGTCAGGTTGAAGGAGATGTAGCCCCAGGAGTTCTGGTGGGAAGGGGTCGTGAAGATGTAGCTCGCGTGGTAGTAGAGGTTGGAAATTTGCCAGATTGGGGAAGCTGAGATGGAGCTTTTGCATTTGTCGTCTTCGGCGGCGCGGAGGGCGAGAGGGTTGGAGTGAGCGAGGGCGAGGAGGGCGAGGAGGAACGTCAGGACAGGCATGATTGGTGTTGTGAGCATCTTTGATC
The DNA here is from genome assembly GCA_034509035.1 of Saxispiralis lemnorum. Taxonomy (NCBI): domain Eukaryota; kingdom Fungi; phylum Ascomycota; class Dothideomycetes; order Mycosphaerellales; family Aeminiaceae; genus Saxispiralis; species Saxispiralis lemnorum. The sequence continues at coordinate 176,351 of JAWXCT010000163.1, forward strand.
GGAGCTGGCCAAGGTATGTCCATTCCACTGTGCTGGGTCGATGAGCGGCTATTATAGTACTGCTTGGTTCACAGACATTCCCTCCTCAGGTTCAGACAAAGCCAGGCTTGGTGCGTCGCACAGGCTATTGGATGCCCTCATTCGGATTTTGTCCTACTCACATCGTGACCTTGCTGGCTTTCAGTATCCTGGATCTATCACAGGTGGGCAACACCTGTGCTCAATTCAAACGGACTGTGCTCCAGATCTCAACAAAGACACAGCTCCCATCACGAGCTAGCGTTCATACATATGTGGTCGAGAATCGAGCGTTCCGGCCAAGGAGGTTTACGATCAGTCATCGCAGCTGAGCTCGTGCTTCAAGAATCTACTTGTCAAGAATCTACTTGTGCTTGCTCGGTTGGGGGCCAGTCCTGCTGATCGAAGCCTCGACGAAGCACATCGTATAGCAAGTCCGCTGATCAACTTACCAGGGAATTTGAGAACCTGTGACCACGATATCTTCATGGACAATCAACTGTCATAGTGATGAGATGATGAAGCAGTTTGCAGCCATTGATCCCAAAAGGATGCCACTGTTAGCTTCCGCTGAGCAGAGTTCCGTCCACATCCCCAACCTCACCGGCTACTGCACTCTGTGAGGCAGAAAGTGTGCGCGAGGTCTGTCGAGCAAGCCTTGCGATGTCTGGATTGTGATCGCCGACCAATCGCTTATCCTGAGTGATCCTAGACCTCGAAGACAAAGCACCTTGGTTGGCGCAAGTGGCGTGTGTGCGCGACATCAAAGTGAAGGATTGTGGCCTCCAAGCGTACACTATCGTTGACGAATGGTGAAAGCTTGCCAGCTGTCTCGTGCTGCAGCCGAAGGCAGGCATGACCTTTTGCATGTTCTCATAGAAGCTTGGTACAGCACGCCACACGGCTGGGAAAGTGATTGAGCAATGTGAACAGGTCGGCATTCAAGTGTTCGACAAGGCGTCCCTTACCGCGCAAGTTGATTCGTGGAGTCCGCGTGCTATCAGCAATAGAATATTCGTGGGACCAGTTGAAAGCATTGTTCGAAAAAGCGTAGTAACCTAACCAAGGGCGTATCATTCATTGACCAGGCATAGATACATCCACGCCCGTCCGCCAATCCTCCAGTCGGTCAATCCGATGCAATGTCCCACCTAGGGCGTGAGCCCGTGTTCCAATATAAGTGGCCGTGAGGCCTCGCGCAAGGCGTCTTATCATCTCTGTTATGACTGCAAACGGAAAAGGGTCCTTCAATTTTCACGTAAGAGAAAAAGAGGAGATCGACATATGAAAAGAGACATCCAGGTCGAATCCATCAGAATAACAACAACATCAGCCCGCTCAAAACGCTCTCAACGAAAAGATCATGAATGCAAAAAACAATGTGGGAGTATCATCGTCCGTCATCACCAGCACACCCCAACCACATTAGCCAATAGATGACCAAGAAAAGAGCCCCAAATAAGTCCGAGATCCAGCTCAAAAGGTCGAAGAAAACTTCAAAAGAATTCCACAACTCACACGCTCATGGTCCTTCGCTTCCCCTGCACAGGCTTCTGCGCACAGCAGATCAGCAAACGAAAGCTAGTTCCCTGCTTCTCGCACTCGCGCAACAGGGCGCGGTCGTGCCAGATGCTCGCGTCGCCGCTGCCGCTGTCGGGCGCCCGGAGAAGCGCCTGCTCGTAGCAGGAGGAGTACCACCAGCGCCCGACCTTGGCAACCATCTTGGTAATGCCGCCGTCGTCCGCCTTGCTGTTCCCGCCGACGGGGTTGGAAGGCGGCTGCTGCCGCGTGTCTTCCAGCAAGTCTGCGAAGCTGAACTCCGGTCGCTTGCTATGGCGTTCTTCGCGGCGCCAAGAGGGCGGCTTCATGGCGCCGTTGGAATCGCGCGAGCTGACGCTGCTGACGTCCTGGCTGCGGGGGATGCGGCCCGCGGCTGGCACGCCGACGACGCAGCGCTGGACTTCCTCAAAGCCGCGGCGGCCAATCAGGCGAACTAGAACATCAGAGAGGTTTCGCAGGCTGACGTCGGGGTCTTTCTGCTGCATGCGGGTTTTGAGGCCGCGCACGGCTTTGCGGGCCCGGGAGCCCATGTTCATGAGATCGAGGTCGAGCACAGCGACTTCGAGGTGGCCGCCGGGGCGTAGGACACGCTTGCATTCGAAGATGCAGGAGTGGTAGGCTTGGTCGGTGGTGGCGACGGGGAATCGGAGGATCACGGCGGTGAAGAAGCCCTTGGGAAAAGGAAAAGAGGCCGAGATTGCAGCCTGGTGGATGTGTCGGTGGTTAGTAGGCGGCTTTTCGCTCACGCCGGGCCATGTCGATGGGCTGGGGCCGATATTGTACACTGTTGCTGCTGGATAGGAGAGCGCTACGTAGTAGGACCAGTCGCTGCCCAGACCGTCCAGAATGAGGACACGCGGCTCGTCGGCAAGACGTATTTCGTTGTGAGCAGGGCTGAAGAGCACGCGGCCGAACGACAGCCATTTGCTCGTCATAAGAGCGCCAAAGCGAAGATCGGCGGACGCGACGTCACCTTCATCGTCAGTCTCTGCGGTAGTGGGCAACTGGGGCACCTTCGAGAATCGCGCACCAGAGGAGAAGCTCGCTTGCGAACTTCTGGCGTTCGATTCCGGAAGCGATGTCGATCGTTTGTGTTGCAAAGTGTGAGTTTGGCCCTCTAGCCCTGCGCCGTTCCGAGCCATCTGCATACTGGCTCTGCTCTGTGACATATTACTAGTGCGCCCTTCCCCGGAGGTTGCAAAGACTTGACTGGGCGTCCTGGCGGTGCTCGAGCGACCTTTATCATACTGATCGATCAGGTCTGACAAGGACTGAGGCGTGAGCGGAGACATCGATGGCTGCATGTAGTGTCTGATCTGTTGCGGCACACTGAGCACAGCGGGGTCCCGTTGTGGTTGCACAGACCCGCGATTGTGGCTTTTTGGCCGTTTCTCGTATGTCGATGGACCGGAAATGGCGGGACTGTTGAGCTCGAGCGGCGATTCGGAGTATTGAAAAGGCGCACCAAGAGACGAGCCGGCCGAGAGGGGTGTTTTTTGTGTCATCACGTCATCCAGCAGGTCGTTGTACTCTGTCCAAACGTCATCTTCTTGGTTCGCCGGAGGAGCCAAAAAACTGGCGTAGCCAGAACTGCTAGAGTTGGAGTTGTCCGAGCCTTTTCGGAACGGAAAGGAAAAGAATTCTCCACCTTGCATGTCGCTGCTTGTTCGAGCCGTCGAAACACTTGGAGGGTTGGTCGCGACGCCACTTGTTTGCTCACCAGAGACGCCATCGGACCTTGTGCTTGTACCGGAGACAGGTTGCGAGCCGCCTTCGATAGGGCTCGCCAGCTCACGAATCTGACTGTAGAGCGAGCCTGGTGGTTTGACAGCTGGTCTGGGTTGTGTGCGGGCGAATGGACGGGAAAAGGAGTTGTCGGACAGTTTTCGGTCGCGGTCGCGACGGGACACCACCTGGGGAATCCTTCCCACCGGCGACAAGCGGGGTTGGCGTTGGGGGGAAACGTTGATCAACGTGTCGGTCGAACCAAAAGGCCCTTGTGGCATTTCTGGGGTGTGAATAGCTGACTGTGGCCGAGCTTCAGCTTCCTCTACTGGTGCATCATGCTGTCCATCCTGTGTTGGCAGAGGCTGAGTCTGCGACTCTGTTTGGCCTGGAGACCTAGGGATGTCGACGATGCTCGGCAGCTGTCGTGCCGTCACTCTCTGTGCGCGCAGCATCTCGGGGGAGATAGACGATCCCGAGGAACCACGTCGAATGTTTACTCGAGGAGGAGAACTACGCGCACTGAACTCTTTCTGGAATGCGGAATCTGGCTTGGGAGGGGACGGCAAGAGGCTGGTGTGTCTTCGCTCGTAAGGCACAACCTTGGGTGGGATGCCTTCAGAAGTTGAGTCCTCTGTTGAGGTGTCGTTTTCTTGCATCATTCGCTCGATTTCCTCAAGTGGAACTGGCTCTGCGGAGCCGTAAGGCGCAAATCGATAAGCTCCTCGGTGTGCTGGGTGTTGGGATGCCATGTAGGTATGTTCCCTCTCCATTCCGTCCTTTCCAGACGAGGCAACATGTGCTCGGTCAAAGAAGTTCCACTTGCGCGGCTGATCTTCCTTCGGCGTAGCAGTCTCAGGCCTTAACCACAGCCCCTCGCGACCCTCGAATTGCGCTTCACAGGGGGCAGATGAGTCCCCAGTCGGCAGCCAAGCAGACATGTCCGCATCGTAGCTGTCGTTGCGTGTTACCGGCGGAGCAAAGCTAGTGTTGATGGGTGCCAACGCGCGAGGAGCAGCGCCGTTCTCAGGATTGGACAGACGAGCTTGTGATGGCTTTGTAGCCAGCCTTTGTCGAGTGCCATGCGACTCGTCTTCGCTGTCTGAAGGAGCCCAGGCTGACGGTTGAGGACGCTTTGAAGGAGAGCTTCCAGCTGTCCGGTTGAGGGCAGACGGTAGCAGTCCGAACTGCTGATGCTGTACTGGGGCTTGCGCAGGTTGCACGGGAGAATTTGGAACTTGCGAGTCTGGATTCGATGTTTCGCGGCCGAAGTTGCTGCCACTGCCACGCAAGACCCGCGGCTGCAAACGGTCGCGCAAAAAGTCATCCAAATCCGAGCCGTCACTTCCCGCACTATTTTTACGATCGCCGCCCGATCGCTTCGGTTTGCTGCTCGCGCTGCTGTCGGCACTCGGTGAGCGATGGCCGGCGCTCGGAGTTGTGCTTCCACTCCGTCCGCGGAAGCCGAACCTCCCATACCCTTCATGACCAGTGCCAGCAGCCGGTCCTTTGCGAGTTTGGCGTTTCGGTTTCTCCGTGGTCTTCTGCTCTTCCCCCTTCGACTTCCTCGAGAGCCAACCAAAGCGAGGCGTCTTTCGAGGACTGGGGGAAGGGCCGATGGCTGGAGAGTCTTTTCTTGCTGGTGCACGAACATCCGCTGGCTCCGATGCTGTTTGCTCAGCCACTGGTGTTCTGGCGAGCGAGCGAGTTGCAGGTGTCGCAGGGGTCGATATCGCGGAGTCAACGCGTGGGGAATACTGGTTGGCACTGCCTTTCGATGGCACGCCGAATCTAGCCCTGGACGTGGGCGAAGAGGGCACTTCTTGAGATGAAGAACGCTTATGGTAGGTCGTGTAATGATACGGCAAGTCGCTTTGCACGACAGGTGAAGCATCGTGTATTCCCGTCAAAGTTGGCGTTCCGTCTCTACTGGGTCTCCGGGGAGGTAGAGGCTTGTTCAGATTAGGCTGCTTGGGAGGGTCGACGTTAAGATGAGCAAGCTCCGGAGGAGCTTGGGTAGGTCTTCTGCTGGAGGGAGGATTCCCCGCCTTTTGCGGCCTGTCCTTCACCAATTTTGCTCTCGATGTTTGAGGAGTTGGTTGTGGGGTTTGATCGACAGGGGGCGCTGTGGCAATATTCCGTGAAATTTCCCTCTTCAGTGTCTGCGATTGTCTCCCAGGAGCTGCAGAAGTCTGCTGAGGCTTCGTCGAACCGCCATCCCTGAGGTTTGAGGTCGAGCTTGGTGTCTGGCTGTGCTCTCGGAAACGGCTAGGAGCTGATACCTTGCTCTGAGACGGGCTGGGGTGCCTCAAGCGTGAGGTTGCCGGAGACGCCACGCTGTTCACGCCAGGGGAGTAGGACGAAGCAGAGCTTGGCGTGGGAACGTGGCTGAACGGAGAATCGGCATAGCGCGTCGATGGCGTTGCCGACGGTGCATAGTGGGACATCGTGGGAGTATGGTCTGCTCTGTCCGTCGGCCTTGCTTCACGGTTGTGCTGCACGAGTCTGCTTTCGTAGTGAGGCGCGAGTGCATTGCTTCGATCGTAAGGCGATTTGGGTGGCATGGCGATGCCCAACATCGTGTTGTCAAAAGCCTCGGACCCTGTTTCCCGCCTGTGGATTATGGTGTCGCCAGAGCTGACCGTTGGCGTCGGGCCCGGCTTCGAGATGACATGCCTGGCGTTTGCCGGCGCTTTGTTGTTCAGCCCGTTCGATCTCGGGCTGTCAAAGGTCGATGCCGACGAACCGGAGACAAGCGAGGGTGTTCTGATGGCAGCAGGCGGCAGCAGATCATCGTTACAAGGCCTGCGTGAAGTAGCGTGGTCGACTGCTGGAATGACTTCCGACCGCTGTGCGACAGCAGCCCTTTTGGCTATAGCTGGCGCGGGGAATGCGGCTGTTGCTGAACTTGGTGCTCTTCCCGTATTCCTGGCCCGGCTTTCCACTTTGTCCGAGGGCGTAATGCTTTTGCTTGCGCGCTTTGCCAATCGAGAGACATGCTGCGTGGCGTTCCCAGGCCCCGACCCTGTTCTATCCGTCTCGTTCTGCGTCCTGTTGGTGGTCGGGATGCGAGTCGATGGTCTGGCGGGGGTCCGCAAGGACTCGTTGTCTCGAGAGGGTGGAGGATTCTTGACATGTGATCTGAACGCCATGACGGGCGCCTGCGCGTATCCGTGGCGCTATCGTCTGGCAGGCCCGAGGAATAGGTAAACGTTGGCGTGCGTCGTGAGACGGTCATGGAGGCATATGTCGTGCGTTCTCATTAGAGTCGTGGTCGTTCCTGATTAAGCGATTGTCGCATTAGATAAATTCGGCGAACGCGATACGGATTCTTGTCGCGAGCGACCAGCGCCGGACAAAAGAGGAAATATTGAAGACGTGGGTGTAGCACAACATGGGAGAAAGTAAGTGTAGGCACCTTTTTACGTAGCTCAACCAAAATCCCGGTGCGTTGTTCGTCCTGGCTGTGTAGTCAAACCTGCGTCGGCGTGTATGCACCGCCACAAGGCGCGGCGGGACCGATACGCTGTGCGCACGCCAAAACGTTCGATCGCTTTCCAGCAGGCAGGGCGACGCAAGGTCATGCGACGGTGTGCGACGTGTACACTTAAGGTTGGCTGGCTTTTTTTATTTCAGCCTCTTCTTGCGAACTCTTGCCCGGCTTGCCGGTGATGAGTGGAAGGGTGACGTCCACCGGCGTGGGGGAACGCGGGCGCTTTGCGAGGGTTCCGGCTCCTGGGTGGCTAAGCCTGCCGAGGCGCCCGTCTGATGCTCACAACAACTCCGCAGCGACGTTGGTCGGGTTCAGGTTCGTTGTTGTTGGGGTCGTGTTGTCGTAGTGTGTGGCGAGCAGCAGTGCGGGCAAAAGAGATGGAAGAGGGTAGCTGGCGGGGTTCGCAGAAGTACACTGCACGGCAGGAGGTAGGCTCAGGAAGAAGGCTAGCCCCTACGTGATCCTCTGGCGTCAGGTGGGTGTGGATGCATTGGCGAAGTAGCTGAGGACGCGCTGTTTAGACCTGATCTCCCGCACAACTTCCGCACGCGCGCACCAGACGGCGTAGGTTTGATGATGGTTTTGGCTGCACAACAGGCCATGGTATAGGCCTACCGTCTGCACGTTCGAGCCATTCAGACGAGGGAACAGACGTGACGGAGTGTCATTCGTCCTCGTTGCCCCCAACCTGCAGCTTCGGCAAGGGCTGCATCGTTGGGCGTGCGCCGCCCCTCCGCCTCCGGTCACAAGAGCCAACACGTAACGCCTCTTCATCTGTCTACTAGCCCGAATCTCCAAGTCTTAGGTCGACGACGCCATCATTGCTGTTGTTGAGTGTGATTGCAGACGACCGGGGCAGGCCTGGTGCGAGTCGTGGTGTGACACCAGAAGATCAGCCGCTAGCCGCGCGCCCCGGTTGGAGCTGACTCCCGGCCCGACATGAGAGGTACAGGACGGAAGCGCTCTCATCCACTCGAGCTTCTTTTCCCTCCAAACCCACATCTTCAACCAGAACGGAAGGACGGCCGAGGCGATGGCTCTGCGGTCCGCCGACGGCACGGTGCCGTTTGCTGGATGCAAAGGTTAGTCCACCCGGGGCAGGTCCAGCGCTTTATCGCCAGCTCCAGCCAACACTTCTCTTGTAGTCTTGCCATAAGGACGGCGAGATTATAACGACAGGATTCGAAAAACCTTGCGCTTGGTCTTTGGCGCTCAGTTTCAACCCGAGCTCCCCTAGTTGCTGATCAAAGCATTGCAGCAATGGCACGTGACAGCACACAAAGACAACCGATTCCAGAACGTTTTCGCTTAAGCGCTCATCAAGCCACCAAGTCGCTGTCACGCATGTTACCCGCCCAAAAAGATGTTGACGAGTGATTGCTCGCGTTGCCTTTCGGTCACATGATCTAGAGGAGGGCGGATGCGGCCACGTTGATTTGTCGACTCTGCTCCCATTCACGGTGAACCTGTTGGCCTCACTGTCGACTGATGCCGTGTGGGTGGTAGCTTAGCGATGGAGTGAAAGATATCCCTCCGCATGTCGCTCCGGTCACATGACCTGATGGAGGGAGGGCGGGCACGTTCAATCGTCCTTGTGGATTCCTTTGTGCTGTAATTAGAGATGTGTCGGCTGCATTCCGATGCTCCTCGTTCTGGCGGTGGTGTGCTGGAATGCCGCCTGACAGATTCCCTATGCGGACTGGATGCCGGAGCCCCAACATCGGATGGATTGATTCTAGAATGGAATTTAGGTATCGATGCGCGTCGCATCCATGCGTTCCATCATGTCATGGCTGCTTCGCGTTTGACATGCCGCTGAGGAGTATCACTTACATACAGCTGCATTGTGTTAGCATCTCGAAAATGTTTCAGAAAGCCATACAAGTGTCCAAAGAGCAACAAAGTAAACTCGAGGCAGATGCTTCATCGAGAGCAGAGCATCCGCATGTCGGTAAGGAAATGTGGGTCTCACAATTCGATGCAACTTGTGTGTTTGGGAAGGATTACGAAAGGTCTAGAGTGTGGAAATATAGGAGCGTGAGAAGTGGGCGCGGTTGAAATAGAGTGGTTTGCCTCTGGAATGCGCAGCTCGTCGCTACCTCCAACTACATTGCGAGAAGGGAAATCCCGTTCTGGATGAAAGCTTAGAGGAGCTGCACGTCAACAATTGGATCCGCCTTGTGCTTAGGCAACTCGTACGAACATCGATCTCCCTCTGCCGGTTGACCATCAAAGCTTCTGCCTTCTGCTTGTCTCGCTTTCCTGCCATTGTCAGCACCTGACGCCAGTTACTACAGTATCCGGTGGGTGACAACTTACTATCGCCCGCCCAATAAGTACTTCGCAGCATGCTCCACGTGGTCCCCGGCGAAGCTCGAGATGAAGAAGTAGCTGTGGTCGTACCCATCCTGGTACCGCACCTTTACGTTCTTCCCTGACTCTTTGGCCGCCTTCTCCAGGTTCTCCGGCAGCAGCTGTCCCTGCTTGTAGAAATTATCGCCCGTGCCGACATCGATGAGGATGTCTGTGTCGCCGGGGTACTTAGGCAGCAGGATCGTAGCGTCATGCTCTTCCCACTTGCTCTTGTTGTCTTCTCCGAAGTAGCCGGAAAAGGCCTTCTGACCCCACTGGCACTGTGTCGGGTTGGAGATTGGCGCGAAAGCCGAGACGGACTTGTATTTGCCGGGGTTCTTGAGGAACACTGTTAGGGCGCCGTGGCCACCCATGCTGTGGCCGCTGATCGACACTCGGCTTCCGTCCAGCTCTTTAAAGTTGCCAAAGATCGTCTTAGGCAGCTCGTCGGTGATGTAGCTGTACATGTTGTAGCCCTGGGTCCAGGGCTCTTTGGTTGCGTTCACGTAGAACCCTGCACCGCTGCCAAAGTCGTAGCTGTCGTCCTCGCCAGGGATGTCGAGTCCACGCGGAGAGGTGTCAGGAAAGACGACGGCAATGCCCTTCTCGGCCGCTTTGGCTTGGAAGTGACCTTTCTCGGCGCCATTGTCGCCAGTGCAGGTCAAACCCGCGAGGTAGAAGAGGACGGGTGCTGGAGAGGATTGCGAAGCGCTCCCAGGAATAAACATATTGAATTTCATCTGGCAGTTGGCGACTTGAGATTGGTGCGCGAGCTTGAGCAGCTTCCCTCCATAGTTTGCGATGGTTGCGGTGGTTTCGACGGACATTTTGGCGAGTCGAGAAAACACTTTGACGGCGGGGTTGAAGGTGTTTGGCTGGGCGATGTGATGTGTTTGGAGATAGTTGTGTTGTTTGGCAGTCGTCAATTCTTTATGGAGAGGGGTAGTGCCTACGTCAGTGGGGCAGCTCGATGGAGAGGCTTCACTGTTTAGGCAAGAATTTCCGCTGCGACGTGAGGAGCTCGAGCTTGAACGTCTGCAAGTTGTGGGGCGTCAATGCAAGATAGATAGAGAGAAGAAGTGAAATGTGAATGTCCATGAGAATGTTGAAGGCCTTCCTTTCGTGAATTTAATATTTTACTCTCTCCTTATCTTCCCCACGCCAAACGCCTCGCTGGATATCAATCGAATAGAAGTCAAGGATCTTCTCTTGCTGCTGAGTGCGCATCTCGAGAGTCGTTGCCCAACGCCGTCGACTTTCGACCGAATGAGCTCGAAGAGGAAGTGGCCGGAACCAAGAAGATGGGCTTTGCCCAGCAGCCAGGCAACTGTTCGTCGTATTTCTCTTGCCGTACGTCGACGATAAAGGCAGCATGAAGTAATGGAGACTTTGAGGCCGCCAATCGCTCAGAGCAGCTCTTCGCATGTCCAATCCTCGTAGCTGCAACTCCGTTAGAAGGCCGATGGCAATCGGTATGGGAGCACATACTATCCGTCTGGCAGGTACCGTCTCACGACCAGTGGAACCTTCTTCTCGCGCAGTTCCTTGATAGCAATTTGCAGGGGATCCGTCTCGCCCTCCACATCAACCAGGACAGGCGCATTCATGCTGACAATCTTTGTCAGCTTTTTCTTACAAGCGCTTTTCAGTGGTTTGCATGACAGGCCTCACCTGATCTGCAGCGCCCTCGTCCCTAGCACGCGCGCCTTCTCGTATTTGGTCATGTACGGCGTTGTAATCCTCTTCTCACGTGGGATCTTCTTCGACTGCACGCCGCTCACAGTGTTCAGCTTTTTCGCCGCCATTGCCTGTTCCGCAGCCTCGCCGCTGGCGACCACGTTGTTGTTGAAATCGGTGGAGTCGAGGTTCCCGTTCTGTTGCTCATCGTCGGGGGCCGGGTCGTCGTCATAGTTTTCGAGGAAGTTCTCCTCTTCTATGAGGTTGTCGCCGTCCTCCCTATGAGAGCGCATTAGGCACGCTCTGGTCATCCATCTCAAGCGAGTGCGACGTACTCCCCGGCGCCAAACTCGTTGATGTCCTCCTCCCCACCACCGCCATAGTCCGACATTTTGAGAGAAAGGGATTCAGTACGCGGTCGCGCGAGGTTTTTGAGATTTGGAGCGGCGCGTGTCGTATCGTTGGGTTCGGTCGAGGTGCGCTCGATTGATGGTGAGCCGCGTCGCGATCATGGAAAAAGTTGAACATTGAAAGCCCGACGAGGATAGATGCAGGTTCCCCGGGAGCATCCGGCGCCAAGATTTCACCCAAGCCGCCGGCCGTGAATTTGAACTTTGGGGTTGCTCGTCAAAGCCACGAGATCTTTCTTGAGATCCTCACAACGCAGCCGGGGCAAGACCTCGAGGATGGCGGGTGTGAAGCGGAAGGTCAGAGCGGATGGCACAACGGTGTCTAAGAAGGCTCGCACGGAGGGCGATGGGGCCACAGCAGCAACAGCCACGTCCTCTTCTCTACCATCCGTCACTTTCAGCGACCACAAGACCGGCGCTGTAACATCAGTCACGTCGCGCACCACTCACCAGCGACCAAAGAAGTACCTATGCGACTATGAAGGATGTGACAAAGCTTTCGACCGTCCAGTGCGTCTGCAGGCTCATCTCCGCACTCATACCGACGATCGGGCCTTTGTGTGCGACGAACCTGACTGTACGAAGAGCTTCTACAAGGCGGAGCACCTCAAGGCACACTGGCAAAACAAGCACAGCAACGACGCCAGTCACATTTGCACCTACGTCCTCAATACTGGAGAGAATGGAGAGGAGTACGAGTGTGGTAGGGCGTTTACAACTGCGTCTCGCTTGAAGCGACATCTCGCAATTCATGAAGAGAGGGAGCAGACAAAATGTCAAGAGCCGGGATGTGGTATGCTTTTCCGCAAAATGGAGACATTACAGAGGCACATCAAGAAGGATCACTTGAACGAGAAGGCATTCAGATGTACACACGTCATTGGGCCGGAGACGATCCATGAGAGCGGCATACCTGAGGAGTGCGGCGAAACCTTTTCCACGGTCAGCCAGCTCAAGGCGCACAAGAACCGCAACCACTCAGGACCGAAGTACTTTTGCCAAAGCTGCTTCACAGCCCAGGCCGAGCATGCTTCACTGGACACAGAAATGGTGCCTCTGGGCTTCGAGACGTATGCAGAGCTTCAGGTTCACAACAAGACCGCGCACCCACCCACCTGCCCGATCTGTGGCCACATCTGCGAATCGAATCGCGCGCTCGCTGCTCATCATGAAATCGAACATTGTCCCCTATCAGATCGTCAAACGTTCAAGTGTACCTACGACGGCTGCGACAGAAGTTTCACTCGGAGAGGGAACCTCAACGTCCACATCCAAAGCGTGCACGTCAAGGTCCGCAAATTTGTTTGTGGGCAGTTTGATCTATTCAAGAGCGCGAAGTGTCCCAACTGGGATGGTCACGGGTGTGGTATGGGCTTTGGTACCAAGGCGAATCTGGAAAATCATGTGCGCACGCAGCATCTGGACCTGCCCCTGCTCAACCGGAAGGTCAAGATCAAAGAAGAGCGCCCGCCCTCGCAAGCGCGCAGTCATCCGAACGCAGTCTCTCTTTTGACGGGCGTCGGGTACGAAGACGGGCGCCCTATTGAATGCTGGGACTCGACATGCGGGAAACGCTTCGTACGCGACTATGACTTGGCGCAGCACATGGAACTAAACCACGGCTGGCAGGTGGACGATATCAACGATCATTTTGCGGAGATAGAAGCACTGCAGGGCGGCAAGTTCTGGGTCGGTGGTGAAGAGCCGGAGTTTAAAGAGCGTATCAGCCCTGGGGATGAGATGTTGAGAATGCAATTGGTGGATGCACTGGAGGCGCAGAAGAGGGCCGAGGTTGATACGTGTAGTGGAGTCAAGATGGAGAAAGAGTCCAACTCGCAAGGTGATGAAGGGTGCCGGGAAGACGACGGGCAAGCTGAAGCATCCGCTTCCGCTATTGATCCTGCTCTGATGGCTTTGGACGGTTCGTGAAGCCGTAGAAAACGTGCAAACCAGAGGTCCATGAGGTTGCCCGTTTGTTATTGCCTTTTATTTGAGATACCCCAAGTGTTTACTACCAAACGGTCGCTCTCACTGAAACGAAGAGTGTTCCATACTTGCGGTTCACAATCCTGAAGACTGAATTAAATGTACAGCGCGTTGCGAGCTTCATAGGCCTGGCATCGTTTTGATAGCTGTGCATCGTCCACGTGAGGCTCATCGAAGGTTCGTAGATTTCTAAGAGCCTGGCCGGCAGATCACAATGATGTGAGTTTATTACACGCGTGGGTCATTGCTCCGGAAGTTACCTTTCCTACACCCGTCATTTAAACGCCCCTTCCACCTCCCTACAAACCGTCCGCTTACAACAACAGCGGTAGCTGACCACAACCGGACACGACGCGCCCTTGGTGTTCGAGTAATGCAACCATAGATAACGTGAGTCTCCTCCGGCCGCATCCCCTCTTTCTCTCAGTCGAAACGCGCTTTTCATGCATCGCAACACGTGAAAAGCCGGGATCGACAATCCCCCCCTGAATCCCACCACCTTGCATTCTGATCATTGTTTTTCTGGACCAAAAAGCTCGTCCAACGTCACTCGTTTGAACTCGACGCGCACACATCGATCTCATGGCGTTGTAAACTAACAGCACCTCGTCGCTTGCAGCCATGTCCAACGAACGGTCCTCCTCCGCCGTACGCAACCTCCGCTCGCTCTTCGAGAAAAAAGGCCCCGAGTCCTCCGACACCCCCGACACCCGCGGACGTTCCACCAGCGGCACCAGCGCCGCAAACAGCGACCGGGCAAGCGGTAGCCCTCGTCCCACTAGTAAAGTCCGCGCGAGCTTCGTCTCTGTCAACCCGAGAGCAGGTATGGCTGCGAACCCGGAAACACTCCAGGAAGGAGCAGTGGGCCATAAGAAAACGAGTGTGGCGGATTTGCGGAGATCCAGCTTCCACGGTGCGGACTCGGATCAGGCATTGGAGCAGCTGAAGAAGACGGTGCACGATGAACAGGACAAACGAGACGGGCAGGGGAAGGCAAGCGATCTGGTCACAGAGACTGCTGTCGAGAGTGTCGCAACGACTCCTAGGAAGAATCCCTTCGATGAGAAGGCTGAGAAAGCACAAGGAGGTATGAAGGGGAAGAGAGACCAAGAGCCTGAGAACCCAGACAAGCATATCACGGGCGAGCAAGAGGAGCCTGTCCAGATGAAGCCTGCCGAACCAGCGAACGAGAAGGCTGTCAGTGGAGGCGATGCTCTGCCCCCGATGACGGAGGATCTGAGAACGGCGTCGCAAGACGCGACGTCCAAGTTCAAGTCCGCCACGACGAAGAAGCCCGAGGCCAAAAATCCCGAGACTAAGAAACCTACAGCGAACGGCAAGCCCGCTGCCATCTCCACGAGAGCAACCTCAAAGCCTCGCAGCAATATGAAGTCCCCGCCAGCTCAGCCGAAATCGCCCCACACTACCAAGGCCGACTCGTCTCTAGTAGCAGGCCAAAAGGCGCCAGTAAAGAAGACTAGCCGAACGTCCCTCACAGCAGCTACGGCAGCATCCAGCGCTCGTCATGCAGAGAAGTCTTCGAAACCCACGACAGAGGCGCCCAAGCCCCGCGAGACCACCAAGCCCGCTGCCCTTCCTTCACATCTTACAGCCCCTACCGCCGCGTCAAGGGCCAAGCACGACCCAGCCGCTGCTGCGGCCAGCTCCAAGGCCTCGACGACTACCAAGTCGAAGCCGGCGCCAACCACTTCAACTGCTCGTCCTACGCCCCGCTCCTCCCTCGCCCCCAACACATCCCGCCAACGCTCCGCCTCCCGCAACTCGGGCGCGTCGGCCGCAAGGAAGCCCGCCCCGCCTCCAGACGGCAGCTTCCTCGAGCGCATGATGCGCCCCACGGCCGCATCGGCGAGCAAGACGCACGAGAAGACCGAAGTTAAGAGCCCGCCTCGGACGCAGAAGACCACCGGCAAGGCGAGGCCGAATGGGCACGTAAGCAAGCCTGCGGGCAATGGCGCCACCGCGGCAGCCGCCGACGCTGGCGTGAAAGAGGCCGAGGAGAAGCTGGAGGCTACTACGCTGGATGAGACGACGCCGGACGCGAGCGCGGATGTAGATCAAACGGTGACTGAGCAGGCTGGTGAGCCTGTGGAGCCTCTGGCAGAGGAGACTAAGGAAGCGTCCAGCACGGCGCATGTGGAGACAAGTCTTCCTGCCGCCACAAACGAGGAGACCCAGCCTGCGGCGAAGATGGAGGACCAGGAGGTCCCGCAGCCTACCGCGGAGGACGAGAACCAAGTCCCTCAGCCCACCTCCGTGCCAATGGAAGCCGCGCTCAGCGTGCCTGCCGCACCCACCGACGAGCCCCTCTCCGCGCTCGCCGAACAAACCCCAGTCGAGCCCAAAGCTCCCCTCACCCCCGCCGCCCACCCCACAGCCGAAGAGACCGAAGAAGAAATCGAAGCCGCGCTCGCGGCCTTTGAGCCCAAGGACGTCACCAAGGGGCCCGTCAGTCAAGCCACCCCCGACCCGACGCCTGAATCTGTGTCTCAGCCCGCGGGCACGAAGGAGGTGACGCCGCAGGTCGAGGCTGGCGCCGAGACGCCTTCGCATAGTGCTGGGGATGGGGCGGGGCTAGAGGCTACGCCGGCGGGGTTGGCGGAGGGGACTGGGGGGGCGATCCGGTAGGTTGAGTCTCATCTGTGGGTGGTGGCGGTAGAAGATTGGGGGAAGGGGGGGCTGTAGAGTGATGGTGGTGTGGGGTTTTGGCGGAAGTGGTTTGGCGGAGGGACAGGTTGGTACGGTGGAACCGCTCGCGCGGTAGACGCTTGCGTTGCACCTTTCCCGAGCTAGTGCTCTGGTTTGCGGAGGATCTGAAGGCGTGCTTGGGGATGGGTGATGAAGCATTTAGGGTCACTCCAAAGCTTGTGGGAGGAAGACTGTTTGTTTCCCTTTCACCACTTGGAGGCAGGACAGAGAGAGGGGTTTCCGTGTATTAAGTTTGCATCTTCAGCGCGCATGGCGGGCCAGTTTGCGAGTGTAGACGCTTCGTTTCATGCTAGTTGTTAGGTATTTAACTTTTTGGTTGATTTGAGTCTTTGACGATGTCTTCCGCTGGTATGATTCCATGTCCTCGGGCACATGCTGCCGGTGGAGGGCCACCCGCTCTTAGTTGTACAGCGAGTCCTCTGGTCCCATGCATTCGCACGTGCCAGATCGAGCATCGCATGCACGTTGCGAGCACCTTACGTATCCGTTTCTTACCCATGGAGACCGCAGGAGAGACATCTTGCACGTGACATTTCTAAAACATGCCTCAGGCATAAAGGTACCTCCGCTGCTTCTTCATCGCGCACGGGCGGCAGCAAGCGCGGGCCGACGTCTTTCAGCAGTGCGATGCACTTTTTGTTCGACGTCTTTCTCACTTGCCTTCGCACACCGCAACCACAATACTACCACCTGGCCGACGCTCATAAACAGCCTCCTCGCTTCATCAACATCGCCTCCAGCCGCCCTTCTCTAACTCTGCCCGGCGCACAGTCTCACCCTCGCAACATTGTTGCGCACTTCCAGTCCCTTCCACACCACCACCGCAACCGCACCGAACATGGCCGAAGTCGCCTCGAACGGACCCACGCCCGTCCCCAAGTCGGGCTCCGAGCAGGTCCCCCTTGACACCATCCCCATCTCCCCCGACGGCGCCGTGGCCGACGCCACCAACGGTAAGGACACCTACGGCGACGCGGACAAGATCGTGACCGTGTTCGACGACGCGTCCAACTTCAACGTCAAGCACCAGCTGCAGCACGCCTGGACGCTGTGGTTCACCAAGCCGCCGACGGGCAAGCAGGACTGGAACGAGCTGCTCAAGGAGGTCATCACCTTCAACAGCGTCGAGGAGTTCTGGGGGATCTACGTAAGCCTTGCGCGGTCCATACAACCCCCTTCGCCACATTGCATCTAACCCTCTGCTTCTTAACCAGAACAACATCACCCCCGCCTCCGAGCTCGCCCAAAAATCCGACTACCACCTCTTCAAGCAAGGCGTGCGACCCGAGTGGGAAGACACCCAAAACAAGCACGGCGGCCGTTGGTCCTACACCTTCAAGGGCAGCAAGGCCAACGACGAGGTCTGGCTGAACATCATGCTGTCAGCCATTGGCGAGATGCTCGAGGACGAGAACGACAACGAGGTGATGGGCGTCGTCGTCAACATCCGCAAGGCGTTCTGGCGCGTGGGGCTGTGGACGCGCACCGCGGGGCAGCCGCCCAAGGGCAAGGGGGCGCCGCCGGTGGACCCGAACGCCGATAAGGAGGAGCCGAAGAAGAGGCTCGAGAGGATTGGGAGGCGGTTCAAGCAGGTGCTCAATTTACCGGAGACTGAGGGAGTGGAGTTCAGTGGGCATGCCGACTCCGCGCACCAGGGGAGTAGCCGCGCAAAGGCTAAGTTCACCGTCTAAGAGATCCTCAACTCTCTCAGTGACTGGCTTGGGCTGAGACGGATGGGCGGCAAGCGTTGATTAGCAACAAGGAGGACGGAAAGCGAGGGCAGATTACGACGTCCCGCGCATCTGGCGCACAACGGCGTTCACTACAGGAGAGCAGCGGTAGCAACTTCGCTGCAGCATTTTCACGGACGCACGACACGAGATACCACCGACATGGCTAGCACAGACGACACGAAACAACCAAGCAATCGAGCGAAGGGCGTTGAGCAAGTGGCCGTCCGCAGGGGACGAATGAGCATCAGCGCGTATAGCACGAGTATGACTAGCGAAGCTTTCATCATGAGAATATCGGGCCGTTGAGCAAGTGGCCGTCCGGTGGGGGGGAAGTGCGGACGCGAGGTTACGACTGGCTAAGGGCTTTTGCTTGTTTTCTGGCTGGAGGGAGAGGTCTGGCTTTAATGAGGCTGCGGATATGGTGTACCCATCGTAGGCATTTTGGTGTGGTTGTGGATATGCGGTATAACATCGAAATCACAAAATGGTTGAAACCTCGTGCGGGCCCTGTGGCATTCGCGACATGCTTCTGAATCCGACATGTTTGATGCGATCGTCCAGCCTGGCGTTGTAGCCTTGCAATGAGGTGTCGCTGGCTTTGAAAACATTGGACCAGCAACCCCTACCCAGATCGTTCGTCTCCCTTGTCTACGATCAACACAACCCCTACATCCGCCTCAACACGTCCTCCACCACCTCCTCCGTCCCCGCCCGCCCCCTCATATCCGGCGTCAACACCCTCCCCTCGGCCAAATTCCCATCCACCGCACGATAAATCACCGCCGCCGCCCCCTCCTGGCCCAGAAACTCCAGCATCAGTGCCACCGACCGCAACGTCGCAATGGGGTTCGCGAGCCCCTTGCCCTCAATATCGGGCGCGGACCCATGACACGGCTCCCCGATGGCGAACCCATCGCCCACATTCGCCGAGGGCACGAGGCCGAGGCTGCCGACCAGCGCGGCGGCGCCGTCGCTGATGATGTCGCCGTACAGGTTGGGGGCGACGATGACGTCGTAGTCCGCGGGCTGGCGGAAGAGCTTGTAGACCATGGAGTCGACGATTTGTTCTTCGATTTTTAAGGAGGCGAACTGGGGGCTGGAGAGGGCGGCGCGCGCGGTCGTGCGGAAGAGGCCGTCGGTTTGGGAGAGGACGTTGGATTTGTGCGTCACGGTCACCAGGGCGTCGCGTTGGGGTGTTGTGCTCGGGGGGCTGGAGGCGCGCACGCGGGCGCGCCGCAGCGCGATGTCGCCCGCCATGGTGGCGATGCGGCTGCTGGCGTGCTCGGAGATGCGTTTGATTGCTTCGGCGACCTTGCCCGAGGGAGTGTCGTAGGTTTTTTCTTCTTTGACGTAGAGGTCCTCGGTGTTTTCGCGGACGGTGACGAGGTCGATGGGGTCGGGAAAGGCGGGGGTCGGGGTCACGGATTTGACGGGGCGGACGTTGGCGTAGAGGTCGAGGCGCTTGCGGAGGGCGACGATGGGGCTGCTGTAGCCTTTTGTTGGGGTAGAGGGGGAGCTGAAGGGAGACCAAGGTGTCAGGCTGGGTTCCGTCTCCTCTTGGGTTGAGAGAGGTTGGTATTACCTCACGGCTCCGAAGAGGGCGCCGTCACATTCTTTCTTGAGGGTCTCGACTGTCTTCTCAGGCAGCGCCACGCCCGTCTGCTTGAAGGTGTCGAAGCCGGCGTCGAGGTCGACGAAGGAGAATTTCAAGCCCAGCGAGGCAGGGAGAGCTTCGAGGATGCGCCGTCCAGCGGGGATGACTTCGCGGCCGATGCCATCGCCGGGGATGAGGCCTGTGTGGCGTCAGAAATGGTAGGGGATGCGGGCCGCAAGGAATCGAAGCCGGCCATACCTATACGAAGTGTCTTGGTAGCCATTGTGGACGTCAATGGGTCAATCAGATATGCGCCCAATCGCTCGCAAGTTGTTCCTGGAAAATGTCGCGAGAGCTCGACTGCGCCGAGCGAGATCGGAGCGTGCTCGACTCGCGTGGGTATCAGTGCGGCTTACCTAATCACTCGCCTGGTCTAAGAAATTCTCCCAGCTCGCGATTCTCCTCCTTCGATTCTCTAATGACCCTCCATGTCAAAGACATGTACGTGCCCATTCACACCCCAGTCGACTTTGTTGAGACTCATGCTGACATTCGCACCAGATGATGAAAGCCTAGCGTGTACCAGATGACCGCTGTCCTCCGGTCCCCTCCCACCCAAGCTCTCCCTTCACCGGGCTCAAGCGGCGACGGTGGGAGCGCCGGGGGAAGCATGATCTCTGCGTTCGGCACACACACCTTGTTACTCAACGAACGCGAAGAAGGCATCTCTGATCCACGTTTGACCACTTGGAGGGTTTGTATCGCGGGAGCTGTGGTGGCCTTGAACGGCTGGCGAGTCCTCCGAGTATGTAGCATGTACTCATCATTCACCAACAAATTACTTCGTCTTTCCCCTCTTTCTCCCTCCTGTCCGTCAGGGATCTTCGTGAAGTCTCCGCGGCTATACATATTGAAAGTGTCAGACTCGCTCCATTCTGCCTCTTTCAAGAATGTCGCGGTAGAGAGAACCTCCACTGCCAACGGGTTGGGGCGACTTGCTTCGTAGTGCCTTGACCGTAACAGCAGTGGGACATTCGTAGACCAGACACACAAGCTGGACGAAGAAGGTGTTCACAATCGCAGCCGCGTATCACCCTGCACTGAAGTACCAACGTTCGCCCTTCAGACTGGAAGGCCTTCGCCGTCGATGCCAAGACGTAGGTTGCGCCGCGGTACTTCGGTACCTGCCCGACCCGACCCCTGCGAGAGATGAGCTATGCCTCGCATTGAGAGTCCCGACTGTCAGCTTGCCGACTCAGACAACCACCTCACGCACACCATGTCGACATTCATAGCTCCCGCCTAGACTTCGCCTTGCCCCTCGAACATGACAGGCGAACCCCCAGCAAGATCCCGCCCTAACCGCATTACGCCCATCGCTCGAAACGAACCCCCCCCACCACCACCATGTCCGCCAGCGCGCTCGAAAAGGCCGTCAAAGGCGGCACCAAAGTGAAGCTCGCGGCGCCAAAATCCAAGTACGTCGAGACCCTCCTTTCGGCCACCCACTCCGGCGAAGCAGGCGTCAACGAAGTCTTCCGCACCCTGCAACACCGCCTCCGCGAACCGACATGGACAACAGCCTTCAAGGCGCTGATCCTGGTGCACCTGATGATCAAAGAGGGCACGCAGGACGTCACGCTGGCCTTCGTGTCCGCCGCGCCCCGCAACCGCCTCGCCATCAACACCTTCACCGACGTGCAGACCCAGGGGCACAACATAAGACGTTACTCCGAGTATCTGCTCGCGCGCGCGCAAGCGTACGCCGCCGGCCGCTGCGACTACGTGCGCGCGGGTGTGGCGCGTGTCAAGCGGCTGACGGTGGACAAAGGGCTGCTGCGCGAGACGGGGATAGTGCAGGATCAGGTTAAGGCGCTGATCCGGTGCGACCTCTTCGGTGCCGATGTCGAGAACGAGATCTCGCTCACGGCATTCCGGCTGCTGACGCGCGACTTACTGGATCTGTATCAGGTGGAGAATGAGGCCGTAATGAATGTACTGAGCCACTACTTTGAGATGTCCAAGCCGGACGCAGAGCGCGCGATCAGGATTTACAAGCGGTTCTGCACGCAGACGGACCAGGTGGTGGAGTATTTGAATCTGGCGAGGCAGTATGAGCATGCAACGCGGTTGGAAATTCCAAAGATCAAGCATGCGCCCACGAGTCTGGCAACGTCGCTGCAAGAGTATTTGGATGATAAGGACTTTGATGTGAATCGGCGGCAGTACATGGCAGAGCAAGATGCGAGAAAGGAGGGAAAGCCAATACCGAAGCGCGAGGAGACGAAGACGCAGGCCGCGCCAGCTCACAATGGTGGCGGGTCCGCGGCGCCTTCGCAGCCAGCGCAGGCTTCAGCTAGCCAGCCCGCCAAAGGCCCCGCTCCAGATCTGATCGACTTTTTTGAGTCGATTGACCAGAATCAGCAGCCGATGGAGCAGAACAATCCCTTTCACCAGCAGCAGCAGCAGCAGACGAACTTCCAAGGCCAGCAGCAAAGTCCGTTCGGGTTCGCGCAACCGCAGCAACCGCAGCAGACCGGGTTTCAACAGGGTTTCCAGCAGCAGAACACGCAAGGATTCGGCGGCGATGGTATGAACCCTTTCGGTCAAGTACAGCAACAACAACCTCAAATGTCTCTGCAATCGCAATTCACAGGCTTGGGCGGCTTCGGTCCTCAGCCCTCACAACCCCAACCTCAGCAACAAAACGGCTTTCCCAGCCCCTTCCAGCCCCAACCCACCGGCCAAATACCACAACAAACGCAACCTCAAGCCACCAACCCCTTCCGGCAATCCATGATGCCCCCCGCCGACCCTTCCGACCATAGACCCCGACGCCAATCCACCAACCCCTTCGCCCGCAGCTCCAGCGTGCCCCCGGTCCCGGGCAACGCCTTCGCCCAGCAACAAACCCAACCCCAAAACCAACAATCC
>JAWXCT010000163.1:204344-217852 GCA_034509035.1 Saxispiralis lemnorum
GAGGCGTTGGGGGTAGTGGAGGAAGGGATGGGGGCGTGGGCATGGTTGAGCTGGGGAGTAGGGGGGAGGAAGCCCGTTTCGCGGAGGGAAGAGAGGTATTGGGTGCGCGTTGCGGCGATGTCGGAGAGGGTTTGGGGCGAGAGGAAATGCGTGTCGCACCAGCGGCGGACGGAGGCCGGGGGCTCGCCCGAGGCGCGTAGAGCGGCCCAGGCGTCGTAGGCGCGTGTGTCGCAAAGGAGGTCGCCGTCGTCGCGGGCGAAGGTGGAGCGGGCGGCGTCGGCTTCGGCGCGTTTGGAGGCGGGGGTGACGAAGGGGGATTTGATGGTAAGGAGGGCGGCGATGGTGAGGGCTGCGTCGAGGCAGTTGAAGGTCGCACCGTAGACGAGGAGTTTGCCGCAGCGCAGGTCCGCAGGGATCATGGAGAGGTGGCGGCCTAGGGCTGTGAGGTCGTCGTTGTCCAGGGCGCCCATGCGGCGGAGGAGCGTAAGCGCGCCTTGGACGGCGAGAGTGGCCGGGGGGGTCAAGGCGGTGCGCAAAAACGCGGGCACGTCGGCGATTCCCATGGCGCGGACGGAGAGGCAGAGCTGTTCGAGCGGGACGCGCAAGATCTCGGGGTCTGGGCGTTCGGCCATCTTGTTGCTCTCGGCGGAGCGCGTGTAAAGCTTGTAGCATTTCCCAGCGCGCACACGACCTGCACGGCCACGTCGTTGCTTGCAGGCGGCGCGTGAGGCCCAGACTTCAGCCAGCTTGACCATGTTGCTGGCTGGGTCGAAGCTCGTCTCTTTGACGCGACCCGTGTCGATGACTGCGACAATGTCCTCGATTGTGATGGAGGTTTCAGCGACGTTGGTGGCGGCGACCACTTTGCGCATCCCCTGTGGCGGCTTGTTGAACACCAGGCGCTGGTCGCGACTCTGCAAAGATGCGTGTAGAGGCAGTGCGTGTAGGTTGGGCACCGATCTCAAGGCACGTATGGTTTGGTCGATCTCCGCAGTGCCGGGCAAGAAGATCAAAATCCCACCGTCCGCACTGCCGAGCTCGTGATCAATCATTCGAACCGCCTGCGCAATGAGATCGTAGTTGATTCGTGTCCCTACCGCTCGCAGAGCGCCCCCGATCGATCCTCCCTTTTTGTCCGTCATGAAATCTTCAGCGGTAGAGCCGTCGTCCAGTGCCTCAGCACCAAAGCCAGTCGCCTGCACGATCTCGTCCAGGTAGACATCCTGCACTGGAAACGTACGACCCTCGATATTCACCTTCCCGACTGTCGAGCTGCCCCGGAAGTACTCCTCAAACACACCCGCGTCGAGCGTGGCACTCATCAGCACCAATCTCAAATCCTTGCGCTTCTTCAGCACGTCGCGAATGAGCACGAGGAGGAAGTCCGTGTCCAAGCTCCGCTCGTGCACTTCGTCGATCACGACATGGCTGACGTCTGCGAGACTGCGCACGACATCTTCGGAACTGCCGCCGGACGTCTGCAGCCGACGCAAGAGCACGCCAGTCGTTACGAAGGTGACTTTGGTGACGCCTTGGTTCTGCTTCGACTCCCCACGAATAGCGTATCCAACCTCGTCACCCACCGCACCGCACCGTTCATCTGCGACGCGGTCGGCGAGACCCAGCGCGGAAATTCGCCGGGGCTGGGTGCAGATAATGTTTGCTTGTTCGCCGAAGCAGCGTTTGATAAGGTCGTCGAGCACGAACTGCACGCTTTGCGTGGATTTTCCTGAGCCCGTCTCACCCGAAATGATAGTGACTTGATTTTGCGTGACGGATGCAACGATCGCGTCCTGTAGCTTCCACGCGGGGAGATTTTGGCGTGCTTGGAGCATTCGCTGCTGCTGGCCCGTGTCCTGCTTAGCAGTCCAATCGGCTAACACCCGCTGGCTGTAAGGCGTGTTGGGCGTCCAGATAATGGGTTTGGGATGTCTTCGTGGTTTGCTGGCCGGCGGAGTGCGGTTCGACGTGTTTTCTGTGGAAGTAGATGCAGCGCTCGCGATCTCGCTCAACTTGCCTGGTTGTTCGATGATGCCCGGGATCTCATTTTCCAACCAGTCAATAATATTGAACAGCATCTGTTCTCCGAGGAATTGCTCTTTCGCTGCCACGAGACACCTCTTCAGCACTGATAGTCTAATGTAAGCGGGCAGCTCAGCTTCGACCGCCAGTACAGGTAGTCTGCAGGGATAACCGTGGCCGGGCGGACGAGCGCGTAATATGATCGCTTTACCAGAAGGTGACTGTAACTCAAGCTGAACTATACATAACCAGTCATGGTTCGTAAAACGCTCCCCGAAAATGGCTTCCAGCGCGGCCATCTCCTCATCCCAGGCGGTGTCGCTGTCCTCGTCGACATCACTGGTAGACGCATCTGCCTCATCGCCAAGAAGCCGCCTTTGCAAAGCCGCAGCTGCAGCAGCTTCGTCCCCTTTGTGATCGTCTAATATGTCGGCGCAGAGCTCCGCCGCATATCCACCAGCTGCGAGTCTCTTCACCTTGCCTTCTTTCTGCAGGTCGCCACTCGCGAGACTGACTCCAGCAAGATAGTTCTCAGGCAAAGTCCACTGAGGAAGGTCGTCTTCCGGCACGTGAATAAGAAGCCACTCAAGGCACTCCTCCTTGTCCTTGGAAATCTCAGTTGCCTCCTCGACGTGACTTCTGCGAAAGCCGATCTTTGAGAGCTCATCGCATATGCTCTCGGAATCTGCCTTGCTCAAATGCTTGCCGTGTGGGTTCCAGATTCCCTCGGTCCTGACCAGCCTCTCAACCTCCTTCCTAGTCCTCGTACCCATTTCAACCTTTGGCACGTTCTGCCACCCCTTCAGGACATGCCGGCTCTGCACCTGCCCGTCCAGACTGACGACCTGCTGTTTCTTCTCCTCCTCTTGCTGCTTAACTCTCCCAGCCCGCGCCTTCTCCTTCGCCGCCCGAGCCTCATCCTGCTGCTTCTTGGCCAAGAAAGGATCCGCCTCGTACAGATGTCCGTGCCCCTGCGCAACAGCCTCGCTCTTCAAGTCCTGGAAATCGCCCTTCCACAAATCGCGGTATTGCGGCGGCAGTGCCATTGAAAGGTTCTTCATGTTGCCGACACGGAACAGAGCATAAGCCGCCGCCAAATGCTTCGCCTCGATCGCGCTGTCCGAGGTCCCCCGCTCCTTCGCGTAGCTCACAGGCGGTCCAATCGGTGGCAGCGTTGTCACCTCCTGCGTCTTCTGGTTCTTCTGGCGCAAAACCACCTCCCCCGTGAACCCTTTGCCTTGCCGATGTACCCTGTACTCCGGGGTCTGCCATTTCTGCTTCTGCGCGTGCTCGTTGAACAGCGTCATCGGCAGCTTGCCAGTCCACGAGCTCCCCGCGATCAATGTCCGCGTGTCGGGTTTCTTCTCTGCTTCTGGTTGCGCGCTGGCGCCTGCGGCCGTCTTCGCTTTGGCGCCGTTGGTGGAGGCATCGTTGGTCGCTGGGGTTTGCTTTGCCTTTTTCCCGGGCTTGTCGTCCTTGCCGAAGACGATGTAGGAGGTGTCTTCCTCGTTCGCCGTCGCCGCTACGGGTTTCTTGTTCGGTTTGTTGCCTTGTCGCGGCGCATGCGGTTTGTTGACCATGCTCGCGTCTGCGTATGCGAGAGAACTGCAGACTCCATAAGATGAGGGACAAGAAAGATTTGCCCAAAGAGCTGGTAAGGCACTTGTGAAATTAGAGAGGAAAGAGAAAGTGCATGTGAAATCGGAAGAAATTCTGCGGTCAGACCTGAGTGGCAGTTCTCGGGATACAAAAGCTATCTTTGACCTAGCTTGAAATGTAAGTGGTTGCGATTGAGACGAGGTCTCCCACGCACGAAGGTCTCTCAACGCTTCCTACGCGCTTCGAACTGGGACCTGAGGAAGAAGGTCGCCGTCGCCGTCGTCTGGTTGTATCTCGCTACGCGGAAGCGAAGTGAGATCACCCGGCCCCTTCGCCGAATTTCCGCCGCCACATCGAGGCCAGCGAGATGCGTGCGAACAGCTGGCACTCCTCCACCACCTTCTCTCTCTCTCTCTTCCCCTCTTCTCACCTGCCATTGACCCTTCCAATCCACAGCCATGGTCTCTCTCAAGCTCACCACCCTTGCCTTGGCCGCCTTCAATGCCCTCGCCGCCGTCGCACAGGCTGATGGCATTCAGGTGAGCTGCGAGCTCCCCGAAAGGAACACCCGAACAACCTGCTAACGAGCTCTGCCGATCCAGGTCGAAGAGCTCGGCGATGCGCAAGAAGCCGTCGCGGACGAAGCGCAGCAGCAGACGCCCGACCTTAAAGTCGACATCCGCACGACCTTCCCGCAATCCGAAGTCTTCGGCGTCAAGCTGGTCAACGGCCATGCAACACAAGCCGTGCTAGACATCTCCAACCAGGAGCCGGCCCCGATCTCCGTCATGGCCGTCGGCGGCTCCCTGCTGACGCCCCTCGACATGCCTGGCGCCCCCGACCCCCCCGTCATCGTGCGCAACCTCACCGCGCAGCGCTACGGCGTGCAGATCCCCGCCGGCGAGAGCGAGACGCTCACGTACGCGTTCGCGACGGAGCTGCACCCGCAGGACCTGCGGCTCAACATCGCCGCAGTGCTGAGCGATGCGCAGGGCAACATGGTGAGCAAGACTGTGTACAACGAGACGGTTGCGATTGTCGAGGCACCAATGTCGCTGCTCGACCCCCAGATGTATGATTTATTCCTATATATCCCGTCCTGGAAGGCACGCATATTGACAAAAATGGCCACAGCATCTTCCTCTACCTCTTCCTCGCGGGCGCCTTCGGTGGCACCTGCTACTTCATCTACCTGACCTGGATCGCGACGCTCTTCCCGCAGAAGCGGCGTGGCGGCAAGGGCGGCGAGCGCGCAAAGAAGTCGTCCCAGGGCGGCAAGAAGGTGGACCCGGCCGACCAGGCCTCCGTGATCGGCGCCGATGGGCCCGCTGTGACGAGCGGCATCACCAAGTCGTACGATGAGAGCTGGATTCCCGCGGAGCACCTGAAGAGGCCTGAGGCGAAGAGGGTTGGCAGCGGGAGGCCGAAGAGCAGGGCCGCCCAGTAGAGGGAGCTGTTGGGCAGTGGTGTATGGGGATGGTCTGGAAGAGTGCAGAGGATTGTTTTTTATCACTCTTGCGTTCAGCGATGAGCGGAAAGGGCTGTAGGCCATAAAAAGCGATGCAGTGGCAGGCGAATGCATGAGAGAGAAATTCTGTCCCACATGACAATCCGTTTCCTCCAGAGATCATAATTAAGTCCCGAAGTGTGTAACCGTAAGAGCTTAGAGAATGCGTCTCACACCTCCGAACAGAGAACTAGAAGAGCGCATACAAGCTCAACCCCTACCTCCCCTTACTCAACAGCCCAATCATCCTCTCCACCTCGACCAGCCCCTGCCCCGTCGCCTGCGTGCGCAACTCCTCCAGCGCGCCCTTATCCTTCGCCTTGAAAGCCTCCTCACCCGCCTTGGCCACCATCCCGCACTTCTGCCACATCTCCATGCGCTCCTGGTACGCGAGCGCGGTGCATTTGGGGATAAAGATCGAGGCGACCTTGGTGTTGCCCGCGGCGAGCGCCTCGTTGAAGTAAGGCTGTGCCACGTACGTTAGCTTTCTGCACGGGAAAACAGTTGAAGAAACCTGCACTCACCTCCCACCCGATCGCGCTCTTCTTCGCCCTCCCCAACTCCTCCAGCTCCTTCCACCGCCGCTCCCCGACCAACGCCCTCAACCGAATCCACGCAAACGTCTTCTCCCCGACCTTGAACTCCGCCTGCACCTTCTCGCTGCGCTTCCGGTTCCCGAGGCGCAAAAGCTTCGCCAACGTAGCATTAACGGACAGCCCCACGAATCGCTCGCCCGCGAGGTCGCGCTCGAACGCCTGCTGGAAGTGCAGCAGCTTCTGGGCGTCCTCGAGGGCGGCGACGTGCGCGCCGTGCTCGCGGCTGTCGCGCAGCAGCTTGGCGGCGGACTTGAGCTTGTCGATGGCGGGCTGGAAGGCGGGCGCGGCGAGCGCTTCGGAGAGGAGCAGGTTGGAGCCGTCGACACGGCGGTCGTCTTGGTAGTAGAAATCTTTGAGGAGGTCCTTGTCTTGGTCGATGGCGGAGGCTTCGACGATGGCGGCCGCGATGGGTCGGCTGTTGATGGTGCGGAAAAAGGTTGAGAGGGGGGTTTTCTTTTTGAGTTGCAGGAGGACGTAGAAGACCAGGTCGGTGTCGCCGCTGGCGATGGCTTTGTCGAGTGCGAGAGAGTCGGAGCCGACATTTAGGAGAAGGGGGACTTGTTTGCCGGCGCGTGGCTCGTGCTCGAGCAAGTCGATGGCGAGTTTGCTTCGCCCTTCGTCGTGGGCGGCGCGTGCGACTTCCTCGAAAGAGATGCCGCGGCGGCCATTCAGTTTCTCGACGATCTCGGCGCAGATGCTGTCTTCATCAGTGCTGGACGAGCGAACCTTCTGGCGCGCCCAATTGACATAGATCTTGTCAACGGGTAGGTGCAGGAACTCGGAGATCTTCAAGGCCAGTAGGTAATCTTGTCGGTTGACGAGCCTTTGTACCAACCTCTCGGGTGTGAGACGGATGTACTGCTCGTAAGAAAGGGGCAAGCCAACTTCGTAAAAGCGTACGGCGTTCAGAACACGCAACACTTCCGTCATTTCCACAAAGTCGTCGCTGTTATAGAGATCGAGCACTGACTTGCCAAACGAGGCGGCCTTCAGTAGCTGCTTTTGACGATGGATACTGAACTCTTGGCCCGCCGCCCTGACGCAGACATCGACGGCTTCATCGAGATTTGATCGAATCAGCTGAATGTTGTCGTCGGCTTTTGGCGATTTCTTATCGAGCTGTTCTACTGCATCGAGAAGGACGGAGGCGGGCGACCCGGAGCCGAAGCGAAAGACCTCTTCCGAAGCGTCTGGCACCTTTTGCAGGAAGTCGCAAACGTCGTTTGTCAACACTCTGATGCCGTCCACGTCGGGGATGAGATGGACGAAAGAGTCGTAGAAGTGCTTCGAAGCCGCGCCGTTAGGCCCAACGAGATGGATCTCGTCTTCCCATGCGAGTATGACGGCGTTGTTTCCACTCCACTGCAAGTCTTTTGGAGGCGTCTTGACTTTGGACTCGTACTCGCTCAGCCTGTCCTGGAAGTCGCTGCTAATGACCCAAACCCTGCCGTCATCTGTGTATAGCGCGATGAACTTTCCATTGGGCGAGACTCCGAGGTGGCGAAAAGGGCCTGCCTGTAGTCCGCGGTCCTCGCACTCGGCAGGGTCGATCACATACACCGTGCGGTCTATTGCGATCAAGACCTCTACAGAGCGTGAAGAGGTGTGTTCCGGTGGTATGACTGCCCAAGACATGACTTCACCCGGCGGTGCAGGTGCCAACGTCTGTGGTCTCGGTTCATCGTATCGTGTGACAGCCACGAGATTGTTGTTCCCCAAGAGTGCCACGAATCCCGTGGACCAGAACCTGCAAGCCGTCACGCCGTACTCTTCCGCACCATGTCCGAGATTGAACGGCGTGAAGTCCCCTTGAAGATCTGCGTAGTTCCTCACAGAGCCGTCTCGTGTGACGATCAACAGCCTCTCATCCTCTGACCAGCCTGCCGCTACAACTGTCCCCTTGTCCCACTTGATCTGGCGTATCAAACGCCCGGCGCAGCTGTAGATGTCGATGGATGATTTGGCGACCGAGGCGCTGCGGCTCGAAAAGATCTTGTCTTCATCGCGGTAGAGAGCTGCTTTCGGTCAGCGGGAGTCCGCACAAGTATGGCGGTAGTGCCTACCTACAGCACCACTGTAGGGAGCTCCAGTGACGACGTAGTTCTCTAGCTCGAGGTCCGGGTCGAAGACGGAGGTGTAGACCTGCGTCTTACGGTAGAAGCGGTCGCCGACACGCTCCCAGTCGGCTGTAGCTTTAGACATGGTGGGGGAGCGATCGCATCATGTGGTTGTGCAGAACGGGGTCGGTTCAAGGCTGCTGGATGGCTGTGATGCGAGCTGCACGCGTGGGCGATCTGCAGTCAGGAACGGCTGGTCCGTGCGCTTCCATACAACTCAGGCTGGCATCGCATTTCCATCGGCTCGAGGCAACTTTGCTCATTTTTCTCCTGGACTTATTAGACATGCCAGGCTGGCTTGCGCGCCATTCGGAGAACCGACTTCACTGATCATGCGACGGTGCGAGTCCGGGTCCATCGTCACAAATGGCTCCTCGGGAAGCCATGGCCGGCGCGGTGCTGTCGAAGATCCAGGAGCTTGGAGACATCGAACTCGCCATCTTACTATGCATCGTTGCGGAGCAACATTGCATCTTTTCCACCGATCGTGGGCTTGAAAGAGCGCTCCAGGACGAGCTCCGCTTTGCCTGCACGTCAAGATTCCGTCTCAAGCCTGCCATCATCGAGTGCTCCCCTGACACGACCGTCGAGCAATTCAGCGAGGGCGTTCTGATCCCGGATTCGACGTCTTTAGACCAGGGCCAGGATTATGACAGGCCAGTGTTGTCGGTGAGCTTCAACACACAGTCCCGAGGGCGGTCGTCCGAGCACTTTGGCAGCAACATCTTGGACGATCGCCGCATCGCGGATATCATCATTGCGAGCAATCTGGACCACGCGCCACAAACAGTACAAGTTCAGGCATTAGAGCTGATTCGGACGAAGCGGATCTTCACCCGCGCTGCTATGCATACAGCTTCTAAGAGCTTTACTGTACTGGCCATCTCGTCCAAGCCTAATGGACGAATGTCGCATCACCTGAACGATCTTTTCTGCATGTCGCATTTTCATCCCAGCGAGAATGGCTTTCAGTATGTTGACAATCAGCTTGCCAAGGAGACTATGTCGTCCTTCTCTCAAGACGACATCAACGAGCTGAAGGACCAAACAGCAAAGATGCGCCTCCCGCCTGAGATGGCATCCTACCTCCACAACATTGTCATTTTCATGCGCAACCATCGCTTCACCAACGGCGGCGTTACAGCTACGGGGACAAGGCAGCTTCGCACCCTCGCGATGACTCTGGCTCCGCTTCACGGTCTCGACTACGTTACACCCTCCTTGATCACGCTAGCCGTCCGGAAGGTTTATCCTCATCGATTGAAGCTGGCAACTTCGGAGACTGAAGCCAGTCTGCAATGGGGCAGCGATCCGGAGGCTATCAAGCAGCTTCTCGAGGGCGTCACCGTGGAGGATGCTATTGAGGATGTCCTTGCGAGTCTCGAGACTCCGCTATGAGAGCGGGGAATTGTTCCTGACACCCGTCTTGATGTGCCCCCACAGCTCTTCGCCTAGTTAACTACCCAAGAGTGTTTCGAACGGGCTATTGCAACGGGGGTCCGCACGAGCTGTCAATTTCACAAGCTTTTCAAAGGCACAGTGTGGAAGGCACCTCATGTTGTGCATGCCAAGACGACCCACGTCAGCTGCAGCGGCTCGAGTTGCACGTGGAGGTCTTTGCTCCGCGGGAAGCGCCGCACCGCACCTCGCCATTGCTCAGGCCTTTGAATACTTATCTACCTCACTCTCCAGCAAACCTGTGGCAACATTAACCAACTTTGGACTTGCTGCTCTACGTGATAACACATAGAGCGCAGACTTGCCATTGACTTTCTCGAGGTGTCATTCAAGCTGGCCTACCTGGATGAGGAATCTTTACACCGATAACCTTCGGACAGATGCAGCGTTGAGCCAATCGTCCCCTGCTGTTGCAGCATACTGCACCATGCCTTGGCCTTCAAGTTCGGAGCAGCACGCAAGACACCACCTGCGCTCCCCGACATTCCCATCTTATCACTCTTCGCGGAAGAAGCCTCGACGATGGCCGCTCGTCATCCGTTTCATCAAGGGTGCCATCCACGTTGACATTGCCCTGCCGGTACTTCTGCATGCTGCCTTCGCTGCGACAGTCTGCTATGTGGACCAAATCCGCGACGGCCATCTGGGCTTGCCTAGCAGCACGATACCAAGCTTATCGATCGTGGTCGGCCTCCTGCTGGTCTTCCGGAACCAGACATCCTACGATCGCTTCTGGCAAGGGAACAGTCACCTGACGCAGGTCGTCACTTGCATACGAAACCTCACCAGATCATTTCTTGTCACATCGTATTCCGCACAGAAGGGTCCTCCTTCGGATGTTGAACGCGCCGACACCGAGCGCACGGTCAGAATCCTGCTCGCCATCATCTTCGCCGCGAAAAACCACCTCCGCGCCGAATGGGGGTCCGACCTCTCAGTCATGTGGCAGCGCACCGAGATCCAGCGCGTGCGGCGCGAAAGCGTCTCCATGGCCAAGCCCGAATACAGCGAACTGCTCCCCGCTGGCACTCGCAGCTGGGAGGAGCAGGGCCTCAGCCTATCGTTGCAGCTCAGCCTGCAAATCGAAGCGTACATCAAACGCGGACATGATCGCGGCTGGTTTCACGCGCCACAGGCCAGCCAGATGACGGCGCAGCTGAATCAGCTCATCTCTGCGTACGGCAGCATGGAAACGATTCACCTCACACCGTTGCCTGTGGCTCTGCTCATCCATATGCGGCAGGTGCTGGCACTGTTTGGATGCGTGCTGCCGTTTGCTTTGGTCGAGGAGATGGGATGGTGGACGATCGTGATGGTGGCATTTGTGACGTTCACGCTGTACGGGATCGAGGCGATTGGCGGGCAGTTGGAAGATCCGTTTGGGTATGATCGGAATGATATCAAGGTCGACGCCATTGTAGAAGACTTGCAGGTTGAAACGAGGGTATTGATAGAAGAATGGCGGCGCAGGGGGCCGATGTTTAGGGAGGGAAATGCCCAAAATGCAGCAGGAAGGTAGAGAGGGCAAGGCCTTTACGCGGCCCGCACGCGGATGGACCTACGAATGGTTCGATGGCGTTTGAGTTGTGTTCCATAGCGGCTTCTGTGAGCATGGCCTATTAACAGCGTAATGGAAAGGTTTGGTGGTATTGCCCATGAGTGCTGAATGTTGTTCCTTCAGAGTTCAGCGCTACCAACGACATGGACGACACGTGACTTCGACGGGCTGTGAAGCCGCTCGGGCCAAGTCTGATAAGACACCCCCAGCAACTATCAGTACGTCGTTTGTTGACGAACCGCGTCCCACCCGCCCAACGGCGCGACTGCCCAAACGCACAGAGCAGCGCCTTGTCCCTGCACCGACGCTAAGCGACCACCGCCTTCGAAGATGATGCCCTTCGTTTGGGATGTACTCGTCTCTGCGCCTGCGCTCGCACGCTTCGTTTAGAGACTGCTGTACTACCTTTGGGGAAGCGACGTTCCTGAGCTTCCTGGGACGGGACGAGGTTCGTCTTGCGGTCTACCTGCCTCATACACTTGCCTTCGTGTTGCGTGGTCAACATCAGCGGGACGACGCATCAAACTCGATGGGACCGTAGCTGACGGGACGCATAGTGTTTGACAGATTCATACAACATCGCCCTACTCAAGACCGAACCCAGCGCATACGCAGCCGCCTCTTACGCTGGCGACTACGCCTTTTCGATCGACATGAGCACCGCGAGCGCACCGAGTCTTCGCAGCAGAGAGCCGGTTGAGATGGTGCCCAGACCGACGTCTTCAGATGGAGATGGAGGGAACGTGAAGGTGGTAGTACGAGTTCGGAAGTTCGTACGCAGAGGTGAGCATAACGCCGGCCACAAAGCAGGACAAGGCTGATCAAGTTGGAAGAAATCGAAAAGCACTCGCCATGTTTGGTATCAATGAATCCGGCGACTCAAGAGACGACGCTATTTCCACCTGAAGTCCTTCTAGATGAAGCAAGGAACATGAGGAAGAACCTGGAGGAGAAGAGCTTCATATTCGACAAATCGTTTTGGTCACATCGGGAAGCTGACCCTCACTACGCACAACAACGAGACATCTATGCCTCCTTTGGCGAGGAGTTCCTCGACCACAATTTCGATGGTTACCACACCTGCATCTTCGCCTACGGGCAGACCGGCTCTGGCAAGTCGTACACAATGATGGGCACACTCGACCAGCCCGGTCTCATCCCGCGCACCTGCAGAGGCCTGTTCGAGCGCATTGAGTCGGAGCAGAACAGCAGTATAACATACAACGTCCACGTCTCCTACTTCGAAATCTACAACGAACACGTCAAAGACCTCCTCGCACCTCGCACCAACCCCGCAACCTACCTCAAGATCCGCGAGAGCCGGAGCGACGGTGTCTACGTGCAAAACCTCACCGACGAGCCCGTCAAAACCTACGAAGACATCGAACGTCTCATGAAAACGGGCGACATGAACCGCACGACCGCCAGCACCAAGATGAACGACACCAGCTCCCGCAGCCACGCCGTCTTCACCCTCACCCTCAAACAAATCCAGCACGACCTCGCTACGGACAGCACCATCGAGCGCATCGCGCGCATGCGCCTCGTCGACCTCGCAGGCTCCGAGCGCGCCGGCCGCACCGAAGCCACAGGCCAGCGCCTGCGCGAAGGCGGCAACATCAACCAGTCCCTCACCACCCTCGGCCGCGTGATCGCCGCATTGGCGGACCCCAAGCGCCAGCGTGCCCCCGGCCGCGTCACGGGCGCCCAAAATTCTAGCAAACGCCGTGCCGACGTGGTCCCATACCGCGACTCGGTCCTGACCTGGCTGCTCAAGGACTCCCTGGGCGGCAACTCCAAAACCGCCATGGTCGCCTGCGTCTCGCCGACAGACTACGAAGAAACGCTCTCGACGCTCCGCTACGCCGACCAGGCAAAACGCATCCGCACGCGCGCCCACATCAACCAAGACGCCGTCAGCGCCGCCGAGCGCGACGCCAAGATCGCCGAAATGCAGGACGTGATCAAGAACTTACAACTCAGCGTCAACACGGCGGCGGCGCGCAAGCGCGACGAGGCGGACCGCGCGCGCGACGAGCTCGAGGACTACCAGCGGCAGGTCAGCAAGATGCAGCGGGCCATGGAGGAGAGTCGGGCGGTATCAGACGTCAAGATCCGGGCGCTGAGTGTGGAGGTTGAAGAGTTGAGGCCCGCGAATGCGGCGCTGCAGACAGAGATTGAGGCGTTGAGACGGCATTTGGCGTTGGCCGTGGGGGAGCTGAAGAATCCGATTGTGTTGCCGCAGGAGGTTGGGGAAGGGAGTGATAGCGGGGTTGGGGAGGATGATTTTGAGGAGGATACGGGGAGCGAGGACGGGGGGGGGGAGTTTGAGCATGAGGGGTGGCAGAGCGATGTGGGGGATTTGTTGAAGGAACTGGGGCTGTTTAAGCGGAAGGTTGCTGATGATCGGATGCGGTTTGGGCAGCGGGAGGAGGCTATAACGGAGGCAGAATGACGAGGCGTTGGCGTTCATGAGCGATGCGAGTACACAACTTTTCCTTTCTCTACTGGTAGTAGGTAGGTGAGACCAGCGCTGGAGTTTCCCGGCGTTCGCTCACTCTTTCGTCCGCAAAAGGGCCCAATCTCATTTCTGCAAGCAGAATCGCACAGAACCGCTGTCCATCTCGTCCGCCTTCCAACT
This sequence comes from Saxispiralis lemnorum, assembly GCA_034509035.1. NCBI lineage: Eukaryota > Fungi > Ascomycota > Dothideomycetes > Mycosphaerellales > Aeminiaceae > Saxispiralis > Saxispiralis lemnorum. The sequence goes on from JAWXCT010000163.1 coordinate 217,843, forward strand.
TCTCCAACAC
>JAWXCT010000163.1:223998-237807 GCA_034509035.1 Saxispiralis lemnorum
GTGCTGGGGGTTGGGGATGCGGGTGCGGGTGCGGGTGCGGCTGGAGGGGACGGTGGTCCAGCCGTTAGTGGCCATGGATGTTGGAGTTGGGGGTTTTGGAGGCGTGGGGGAATGAGTTGAGTGATGGTGGCAAGGTGGGTGAGGATGGGTGGTGTGTGGGTAGCGGGGTATTAGGTGATGGAATGAAGTTGAAGGGTGCCCGGGAGCGAGTTGCTGAAAACCCCGGGAGACCCTGAGTGAGCCCGGGTACTAGTAGGTACCCGTTAAGCTTTGTCGAGGAGGTTCCGGGGATGTCGAGGTTGAATTGAAGTTCTCGTGAGTCGTTTTGCTTGGCATTGGCTAGAGTGGAGCAAGTGCTTTAAAGGAGGCACACATGCAGTCATGTCCAAGAGCCATTCGCTCCCCCATCTTACAGAGCATGACAAGTGGTAAAGAGATAGAGATGGCACGGAATGCTACGACGTTGATTACAGTTGCATTTGCTCACTATGGAACTAGCTTCAAACGATCCAGGCGATGTGCCCAAGAATGTTCTTTGCAAAGTGCCCAACTCAGCTTTGGCCCTGATGGCGCTTGATGCTCGCAATGACAACAATGCGCGCTCTCGACGCTCCTCATGCGCGTGATGCTTTCGATATTTCTGGCCCTCCTCATGTTTCTCCCATATTGATGCTGTTGACATTTCTGGCGTTGCCGACGTTTCTGATGTTGCTGACGACCATGGCGCCCCTGACGCTCCTGGTGTCCCAGATGCTGCGATTCGGAGGCATAGGCCGTTCCTGAAGCCGGCAACCATACGCTCACAAGGACGCTGCGTAGGAGGTCGCAGAGTTCATGGCCCTGTTGGCCTGTTGCTTACCCGAACCGTGCTTGCCGATCTTACCATCCAACCCGAACGGATGCAACCTCTCTGTCTCGCCCACACTCTCTCCACACTTCGTGTCATCATGGCCGCCATTGGCCTTTCCATCCCCACCCTCAGACACACGACGACCCATCCTGATGCAGAAGAGGCCTCTCCATCCCGTGCTATCTTCTCCGTCATACTCGCTGAGCTCCTTGCCGCAATCGATGCGAACTCCGTCGTGGTCCCCATCCTCCTCCTCCTCCTCCTCATCCTCCTCCCTCCTAACCTTCGGGCGCGATGCCCCGTCTTGCGGGGTCCACGCAGGCCCGACGATCTTTTCGCCATCTTCACACATCCACGCCCAAGCGGGAAACTTCCTGCGCTGCTTGCTGCTGCCCTTGCTGCCGCCATCGCCATTGGAAGAAGATTCATCACTCACCTTGACGTCGACTTCCACGCGCACCCACGTCCTGCGCCCGTACTCTGCACCCAATTTCCTGAATTCGGCCTCGATGCGGTGCAGACTGTTGCGGCTCAGCCCGAAGACGACCATGCCGTTGGCCACTTCTTGTAAATTGGCGTTGCTGTTGCTGTTGTCATTGAGCTTGATGAGCACGACGCGACCAGGCGGATCGATGAGGCGCACGCCATAGCCGCGCAGGAAGCCAGGCGTCATTCGTTTGCTCAGGTGAAGCCCGCTACCTTTCTCCAAAATGTATGCCAGCGTGTCGGGCGATGCCAGTCCGTCGTGCACGAAGGCAGGGGAGTGCTTGTCTGGGTCATACTTGCCGCCCGGTAGGAGGTCAGTGTCCTGGAGATAATTTAGCGCCGCGCGCCGATAGAGGAAGGGCATTTCATGATGTATGGGGCGGACCGTGGTTGGAGATATAGGGGCTTCGTCGTTGCTCTGTCCATCAGAAGCCGCTGCCGAGATGGTTGCGGCGCTAACGGGGGAACTGGGAGGCGCGGGCGGGCCATTCTCATCGTCAGTGCTGGCGTCTCCGCTACTGCTGCTGCGGTCATCGTCACTGCCGCTGCTTGATGGACTGGGAGACGTTTCCCCCTTCTTTTCGGGGCGCATGGCCGAGTCTGTGAGGCTCCGAGCATCGCTCAGCGTCGAGTGGTCGGCGTCGAGATCTGGCTCACTCGTCTCGCTGATGGGTTCGAGCTCATTGCCCTGATAGTCAGTCGGGAGACTCATGCTGGAGCGCTCTCCGCGCGCGTTCTGCTCCTCCGGCTGGGTTGTGTGTCCTGTCGTGGCCTCCATGCCCGATTTGTTCGTTTGTGATGTGGTGTTTTGAACTGCATGATATGATTTTTAGCTGTTGTTGTTGATGGCAGACTGGACACTGTGCTCTTCTTGGTGAGCATACGGGTCAAACTTACTGGTGGAGCAGGTATGCTAGTCAACGTGAACTGCGGGCTTGTAGTGTTGCTGATGGTGGTGTTGTTTGATCGTGAATGAAGCTGGGAAGTGGGAGGTGGGAGATGAAGTAAGGCCGCGCGTAGAAGAAAGAGTTATGGAAGGTTCACCCTCGTTCGCTCCTTCCTCTTGGAATGAGAAGACAGGCTGCAGCTGTGTTGCCGAACAACAACAGCATCGCTGCCCATTAAGCAGTCATGAAATAACCCCTCATCTGATTCACGTCGCCGGCACATGCGCACAGCTGCTACTGCACAGTCACGGAATAGCTCATTTTGTTCGGCTGGAGACCTGTGAATGGCATCATGTCGCGTGCGCGTGGAGAATCAGCTTAGCGCGACGGGCGTCAAAGGCAGCATCGACGCCGATGCTGTGGATGGAACAGACGGAAGAGTTGTGATGAAAGCGCGTAGAGACCATTGCTTCACGTGCCGTGCATCAAGCACCGAAGCGTGGGCATGGTGTTATCCAGCTCATTTCTCAGGAATGTCTGGTGGCAAAGATCATTGAAATATGGCGTAGTGAGGCCGGAACCAAGAAGACTGGCATGCGGGGGAACTTGCCGCCCGTCAATCAAGGAAGCGATATGTGTTCAAGTAGCATCGCGTCAGGGGCAACGAGTACACGCGGTACCTCGGGCCAACTGGAAACCAGCCTCGCTAGAGGATGCTCTCACAGCTCTATCTTATGGGGAAGGAGCAACCAAGTATCCTCAGGCATCGTGGTCGGGCACGTGAGACTGTGGTCTGCGTCAAGGCACGAGAAAGTAGGCTCGTCGGCTAGGCAGCACAAGTCAGCAACAGAGAAGGCAACGATGCCGACGTGTGTCCCTGTGCAAGTAGTGAAGTGAGAGGGGGGGTGCTCATTACTCAGATTGACTTGTGGTGAAGGAAGAGTGTGGACGCCCACGGAAGCGGCAAGGTGGTCTCAACGTCACCGTCCTCCGGCGCCCGGAGTTGATCCGTGCTTCCTCACAGGTACAACAAGCTCCAAACATTCAGGTACCTCTCATACCTGCACATCAACCTTTTCTCCCCCCATCACAACCCCCCGCCATCCGCTTCCATCGCCTCGACAGATACCCTATCTACTACATCCGTCTTCTCAAGCGTCGCCGCTTGAGTCGCCACCTCAGAGCGGACACCCTCGCCCACCGCCGGGCTTCGCATCATCTTTCATTGCGCTCCGCCGCGACCCACGACTCTCCGACAAATCTCTTATCACATCCTCCATCATGGCTGCAGAACCTGAGCAGAACCCCAACAAGGCCAAGGCCAACTTGGCTCACGACCCCAGCGGCGCCGAGCACCGCGACGAGGAGACCTCGACCGCCATCCTCAAGAAGAAGAAGAAGCCCAACAGCCTCATCGTCACCGATGCCACGACCGATGACAACTCCATCCTCGCTCTCTCGAACAACACCATGGAGACGCTCCAGCTTTTCCGTGGCGACACGGTCTTGGTCAAGGGCAAGAAGAGAAAGGATACCGTGCTCATCGTGCTGGCTGACGACGAGCTCGACGACGGCTCAGTGCGCATGAACCGCGTAGTGAGGCACAATCTGCGGGTCAAACTGGGCGACGTCGTCACGGTCAACCCCTGCCCGGACATCAAGTACGCCAAGCGCATTGCTGTGCTGCCCATGGCCGACACTGTCGAGGGTCTCACCGGTTCTCTCTTCGATGTCTTCCTCGCCCCTTACTTCCGCGAAGCCTACAGGCCTCTCAGACAAGGCGATCTGTTCACCTGCAGAGCTGCGATGAGGACGGTGGAGTTCAAGGTCGTCGAGGTCGACCCGCCAGAGTACGGCATCGTGGCACAGGACACTGTCATCCACTGCGAGGGTGACCCGATTCAGCGCGAAGACGAGGAGGGCAACTTGAACGAGGTCGGGTATGACGACCTTGGTGGCTGCAGGAAGCAGCTGGCTCAGGTGCGAGAGCTGGTCGAGCTGCCGCTGAGACATCCTCAACTCTTCAAATCGATCGGTATCAAGCCTCCCCGCGGTATCCTCATGTACGGGCCTCCGGGTACCGGTAAGACTTTGATGGCTCGCGCCGTCGCGAACGAGACTGGTGCATTCTTCTTCCTCATCAATGGCCCCGAAATCATGTCGAAGATGGCCGGTGAGTCTGAGTCAAATCTGCGCAAGGCGTTCGAAGAGGCGGAGAAGAACAGCCCAGCCATCATCTTCATCGACGAAATCGACTCGATCGCGCCCAAGCGTGAGAAAACCAACGGTGAAGTCGAGCGCCGTGTGGTTTCTCAGCTTCTCACCCTCATGGACGGTATGAAGGCCCGCTCCAACGTCGTGGTCATGGCCGCCACCAACCGCCCCAACTCGATCGATCCTGCTCTGCGCCGTTTTGGTCGCTTCGACCGCGAAGTCGACATTGGCATTCCTGACCCGACTGGCCGTCTTGAGATCTTGCAGATCCACACCAAGAACATGAAGCTTGGCGACGATGTTGACCTCGAGACCATTGCGGCGGAGACCCACGGTTATGTCGGTTCTGATGTGGCTTCGCTGTGTTCAGAGGCTGCCATGCAGCAGATTCGTGAAAAGATGGATCTCATCGACTTGGACGAGGACACCATTGACGCAGAGGTGCTGGACAGCCTGGGTGTGACGCAGGAAAACTTCCGCTTTGCTTTGGGTGTCTCCAACCCGTCCGCCCTGCGCGAGGTCGCCGTGGTCGAGGTGCCCAACGTGCGCTGGGAGGACATTGGCGGTCTCGAGGAGGTCAAGCGCGAGCTCATCGAGTCCGTGCAGTACCCTGTCGACCACCCTGAGAAGTTCCTCAAGTTCGGTCTCAGCCCCTCCCGCGGTGTGCTGTTCTACGGTCCGCCCGGTACTGGTAAGACGCTCCTCGCCAAAGCGGTCGCCAACGAGTGTGCCGCCAACTTTATCAGCGTCAAGGGCCCTGAGCTGCTCTCCATGTGGTTTGGTGAGTCTGAGAGCAACATTCGCGACATTTTCGACAAGGCTCGTGCGGCTGCTCCGTGCGTCGTTTTTCTGGACGAGTTGGACTCTATCGCCAAGTCGCGTGGTGGTTCCAACGGTGACGCCGGCGGTGCCTCGGACCGCGTCGTCAACCAGCTTCTGACGGAGATGGACGGCATGACCAGCAAGAAGAACGTGTTTGTGATCGGCGCTACAAACCGTCCGGAACAGCTCGACAATGCCCTGTGTCGTCCCGGTCGTCTCGATACGCTCGTCTACGTGCCCCTGCCCGACCAAGCTGGCCGCGAGTCCATCCTCAAGGCTCAGCTCCGCAAGACACCCGTTGCCCCCGACGTCGACATGTCTTTCATGGCCAGCAAGACCCACGGTTTCTCCGGTGCCGACTTGGGCTTCATCACGCAGCGCGCCGTCAAGATTGCAATCAAGGAGTCCATCGGCCTGGCCATCGAGAAGGAGAAGACCCGCGAGGCCAACGGCGAGGATACCAAGATGGACGAGGACATGGACGACGAAGAGGACCCCGTGCCCGAGCTGACGCGCCGTCACTTCGAGGAGGCCATGAGCATGGCACGCCGCTCCGTCACCGACACCGAGATCCGCCGGTACGAGGCTTTCGCCCAGAGCATGAAGAACTCTGGCGGTGGGAGCGCTTTCTTCCGCTTCCCCGAGAATGGCGAGGGCGGTCAAGGGCAGCAGCAGGAAAATGGTGAGTTCGCTTGTCATTACTGATCGGTTTTAAGACCGACTGACATTTCCATACAGGCGCTGGCGAAGAGGACCTCTACGACTAGACGTTCTTCGCTCCTCCCGGTCCCTGACCATGGCCGACCAGGGACAAAGCCAGCAGATGCCCTTTCGTTAGCACGAGCACCAACTGCCTCTTCACCCAGGGCGTTCGGTGTGCAATGATGTTCCGAGGGAGGAAGGATGGGGTTTTCATGGCACGACGCGAGAACGGGCTGGCTGATTGAATGCTACGAGCGTCCGACGCTCATGTTTTTTGCGGCTTCGAGTCTCCAGACCAGAGGCTTGCTTTTGCTATTGAGACGAGATGTGATTATCGCAATACGTACTAGAGTGGAAATGTCACCATAGTTGCTTTTCGCGTCTTGCTCCTCCTGCCTCTTCTGTGAAGCTTGCACTCCTCTTTCGACCCTTTTGAATATCCTGCTGTTGAACAGACACTTCCCAGCAGCACTCATCTAACCATACTGATCCATAAATAATCGCAGGCGGACTATGGTCTCTCGTTATGGGTAGCTTAAGATGCAAGCAAGCACGGCAAGCTGAGAGCTTCGCTCGTGATTAGTGCATTTAGCGCGATCTCCAACACGCTCCCTCCGCCTGCCGATTTGCCAATTTTGCCGACCCCATCCGCTCCGTGGTTTCGTTCATGCTCTCCTCCGTTCCGACTACTTTTTACTCAGGGCGATGTGCTTTTGTTCAATTGGCACATATGGATGGTCAGTGAGCCTATTGCTCAGCGATCTGGACGTTTCGTGGTAAGATCAGCATGATGAAGATGGCCAAGCACCAACAGTACCAAAGTACAGCCCCTCCAGAGTGTGAGAGGCCCCAGCAAGGAGCTTGGTCGCCTAGGTGCAACATTCCAGATCTGCAAACCAACTGCATAGGCCACACCGGAGTTGCTGCGCCTTGGGGCTGAAAGAGAACGTACTTCATCCTGGTTGCAACGAAGCCAAGCTATTCGAAGAGGTAGTATGCCGCTCTCTCTTTTAACACCTGACTCGTTCTCTCTTCTTCGCCCGGTGCACTTGGTAACGCCGGCAAAACATGGCGAACGAATCTGGACCCGGGGTGTCACCCCTTAGCTCCCATTCTCGCAGCACCAATGGCACGAACAGACACCTTCACAGCGACCAGCCCAGCCCAGGCGAACGTCCAGTGGAGCAACGTCATACGCCGCGAGAAAGGCCATCAGGTCACCAAGACAGCGACCAAGATCAGCTCGAAGTTTTACTCGAGTTCAGCCCCAGCAATGACAGCCAAAGCACCACTGCCCTCGACCAGAACGGGCCTTCTCGTCCTTCAAGCGTCGACTCGAAAAGCTCGTCTTGCAAACCGTCCGAGCCCCTGATACCGCCTGACCTGCGATACCGCAAAAGATCTCTCATGCTCTTCCTATGCTATCTACCTTTCTTGATCCTGCCTTGGATTCTCAACTGCATCATGAACGTACGACCTCCAAATCTGCCAAGTTATCACAATCAGCAAGGAGAGTACGGACCAGAGATATATCGAACTATGCAGAACTGGATGACAATCGTGAACGGACTGAACCTCATCACCTCGGTGTTGACGATACCTGTGATATCATCGCTCATTGGGCATGCGGCAGTTGTCCATTGTCAACGGCGCGACAGACCGCATACAGTGAGCTTGCGGCAGCTGTTGGTGTTGGCTGACCGGGGATGGATGGATCTTGCCGCACTTTGGGACTCGATAGCAGCCATATGGGACTTACAAGTGTACGGCGGCTCCAGCAAATTCCAGTGGATGGCTGCTGGCTTCGTTGCAATGGGTATGAGCTTGAGGCCAATAATAGTTTTTTGCTGACACTCTAAACACAGCTGCTATTCAGCCACCGCTTCGAGGGTTTCTTGTTGATACGCAGACCATGCTGATCATGACCTCACAAGACTACCCTTCGACTTATGGATTCGACCTGCCGCAAGTCGCCGTCGATCCCGAACCAGCTTTCCTGGCACAAACTCCCCGCGCAATCGTTGTGAATGAATTGATACAGACCTTTGCAAAGGCAAAGATGGAAGACATTCAACGCAACTTGTGGCTAGAGCCTGGAACAGAATACGAGTATACCGCTGAAGGCGTAAGTGCTGCATGATTGAAGAGCTGCTGCTCGGTCCGTCCGCTAATCAATATCTCATCATTGCAGAACATGTGGTCCGGTCAGACTTTGGACTTTTACTACGGCACACGCCGTGGCGGTGTCTATCCTTACCGATTCTTTGTCTCCGCTGTCCCCAAAAACACTACCACAGGAGTTCTGCGTCAACACGCTTTGAGACTAAATTCCACGGCAGGATGTACTGACGTGGAACGAGAAGCGTTCCCGTCGCCATGCGGTGGCGAGCGACCATTCACTACTACCTACCGGAGTAATAAGATGGCAATCAGAATATGTGTGCCGGGAGACCATCAGCGATCTCCTTGGACCTTGACACGCGACCGCCAAGACATTCAGGAAGGGATCTTCATCGAAGTTACCACCTACATGGAGAAGACGTACGCTGGAGACAATCGCTCGAGGAATTTTACTGCCCACTGCACAGCGAATTCTACTCGCGGCTACTTCGAGCTCGGAAATTATCGAAACGAATATCTTGCTTAGCCGCTTCTAGACAAGTGGCCAGATGTAGATACACTGTCAAGGGACTACAATGATTACCTCCCGGCAAGTACTGAGCAGTCTCTCCAACGTGGTCCCACACACCATTGACGCGGATGAGGATGAGGATGGTGGGTGGGGAGCTACGTGGGGCACCGTTCCAGAAACCGTGAGTAAATTGAAAGGCATCGTGTTGCAAGAGACGCTCTGACACTGCCGGATTTTGCAGGAGTTACAACACCGTGGTTTTTCGGACGTGGTCACCCCAGGACCCCTGATGACGGCTGCAATCGCGATCTTCGGCAATAGCTCCTTCTTCTCGGTCGCCGCTGGCAACTCGGTCCGCTCTAGGGATTCTGACAATGGAATTTTATCTGACGGCTCACCATCACGGATGGAGCAGATTTGTCGCGCAGGCAATATTCCCTTCACCCAAATGCAATGGACTTACGGGGGCTACGAACCGTCGTCAAGCTGCTCTCAAGAGTACCTTCCTCCTACTGATTTTGAGGAGGAGAATGGATCGCAGTCGGCTGATCGGCTCGAACTCAACCTATACGCCTTCATGACCCGATTTAGCACCTCCACGTTTTCCGATGGCTACGAGCTATCACCGGATCAAGCCTTGGCACAGGAACCACGTGCCCTGATCGAAGCGGCCATTTTCTACACCAATGAGGCGCTGCTAACAATTACGGCGTCGGCTACGTGGTTCGACTCGGTACGGACTATCTGGCAGAGCCCCGGCTCGACCATCATCCGACCCTTAATCTCGATCCCCGCGATCGCAATCATCAGCGCCCTCATTCTGCTCCAAGTGCTGGGCCTGCTGGCGCTGCTCTGGTACATCTACACGGTCCCCACCTGGACGGCAGCGTTCAACAGCATTGCCGTCGCGCAACTGACTAGAGGGCTTGCTGACAACGACCTCCCTGCGATGGGCCGCGTGACCGATGAGTCTTTAAAGAAGCTCGAGCTGGTTGACGGCGTTGTGGGCGTGGTGCAAGCTACGGATGCGGAAAAGGATGAGGACAGCGCAGGTCTGTCGTCCGAGCATCGGGAAGACAGGGTCGGTGAGCCGGGGGCCCATGAGAGCGAGGCGTGCGCCGTGGACCTCTCTGGACAGATGCTGCTGGCTCGAGGTGCACCTGGGGCCATCATGAGAAGCACTCGACGCAGGTGGAAGCGGTCGCGTGCTATGTCGGTGTGAGCGCTGAAGAGATTATTCAGAACCTGGGAATTAATGGTTGACAATCTACAACGTCCTGCTCTCATAAAGAGACTTTTGGCTCTACTCAGGCGCAAATCGGATCAAGGTGCGCTGTCCAGGGAGATTTCGAGAAATTTCCGAGCCTGTAGATACCCAGGCCGATATTTCAACCTAGTCATGATTGGTTATGATAAGGAGAACTAACCCATAGAAGGATAACTGGAGCCAAGTAACGAGTTTGCGTTTCTTGAAACTTGGTCCAAGCGCAACGTTTGGGGATGTAAGACACACTCGTTCTACCTCTACAGCCTTGTTCGTCTTTGGTTTCGGCTCCTCCATACTCCAATTCAAAGCCTGCCGTTGTCACTCATTCTCTGACCAAAGTCGGTCTTTAAAGGAAACGCAATTCCCTATTTGAGCTCCAACGATTGAACGCAGACCCCGTCTCGTATCCCGATGGCAATACAAAGAATCTAGCAAGGCTCTTAAAATCTGACGTCCCATTTAGCATGTGACGTCGATCACAATGGTCTGACCATTGGCCCGTGAATCACGCAACCAAGCAGAGACACATCGCTCCTACGTTGATGCCCCATCTCCCGCATGCTCTTGAGCAGGTAAAGCGCGATATCACTCTCGTTGCGCTCAATCACATACAGACTCCTTGCTACTACCGACGCCTCCTCTCTGCGGCGGCGCTCCAGCCACCGACCGACAAGGCGCCGGCGGTTCAAACGGTCGCAGATATGGTGTTGCGGAAGAGTGGAGTCGTTTAGCCGGATGATGCGGAACTCGCGATTGGGGCTGAGGTAGAGCGCGTAGCGTGTGTTGCTTATGGTATTGAGGGAGGCGTTGAGGGGTTGCAAGTAGAAATTCTAGATGATCGTCTGGACTTCGAGCGCTTGGGTTGCGACAATGGCCTCGAACTAGGGCCAAGATTCAGTGCGGAGTTGTCGATTGACGGGAAGGAGAGGATGCGGGATCAGGTGACCATTGATAACCTTGATGCGGTCTTTGTTGAAGGCGAGCGTGTCGTAGAAAGCGTTGAGCAGTTCGGGGGTGAGGTTCAGGAAGCGGAAGGGCTTTTCTTTCTCTCTTTGCCCTCTTTTTGCGTTCTTCAATAGTGAGCGGTTGAAGAGGAGGTCTAGTGCTCCGTTCTTGTTTCTTGCTGCCACTGCATGAGGGATTCAGCTGCGCAAGTGATCTAAGAAGAATGAACCAACAAGCATGAGCGCCTTTCGAGGTTTCTGCCAAGATTTGCGCAAACGCGTTTGCTGCTTCCTGCGCTTCAGATACCAAGGTGGCTCAAGGGAAAGTTTTCCTGCCTTGCCTTCAAATACGCACTTCACGATCCTTTGCAGAGACATGAGAGCTTTCAAGAGCGATTGAAGGAACGAGATTCGAATCGTAGGCCTTGGTGTTGGTATAATGTAACTGACTGCAAGCTCCAAAAGTATTCTCCAATCCAATGATACATAACTTCAGCGCTAAAACACTAACAGGTCCAGTAGCCAGGCAAACCTCATTCGAATTGGCTCCTGGGCTCGGGAGCCGCGAAGCCTCTCTTGAAAAGGAAACCGCTGAAGCCCTTCTCGAACCTCGACAGCTGCATGAGAATCAGCACAAGTGCCGTTTGCACAAGCTTTCCAAGACGACACACCAGTCCATGCTCGGGCACCACGCCCTCACGAATCCACACCCCGTGCGCGCCCATCATGTTCGCCATCAGCATGTCCGTGAACAGCCTGTCGCCAACGACCGCAATCTGCGACGCGGACGTCACGCCCGTCTCGGGCTGTGCACGGAACCAATCCATGATCTCGGGGGAGCATCCGGGCTTCATCGTCGAGTGCCGTAACACCGTGACGCCCGTGTTGTGCTCCAGCGATTCCGCCTCCACATGCCCCTTGTCGGACGCCGTGCCGGAGGAATTGGACACGATCAGCAGACGGGATCCAGGGTAGGCTTTGCGCAGTTCCTCAAATTTGGCCTCATTCGTGGGGTGGATGAGGTTCTGTTTAGGCACGGCGAAGCAGTTATCCTTGTCCAGCACTACCGCGCGTATGTCGGGTTTCTTCTCACCATACTTCGTGGCGAGTGGGTTGCAGAGGGGTACTGGAAGTTGGTCGAAGGTCGAAACAGTGTAGTGTGGAAGACTGAGAGCAGGGTTGGCGAAGAGTCTGAGCACGTTTACCGCGCCTGAAACGTTCATTGAGTCGAACCTTTACTTGGAGTCCCTAAAGTGTAGTTCGAGTGATGTCTCGGGGACCTTTCAGGGGGAAACACGCCAGCGAGATAAGGTAAGGCGACGCGACCTACACCGCCTTGGCGGCAAAACGGAGACTCTTGGCAGCGGTGAAAGATGCCCATGTCGCGCGCGATCAAGTCTGTACGCAGCATTTACTTTGCGACAGCCCTTCAACATAACCTAAGCACGCTGAATTGCCTGTCGCCAGCTGAAAGCAATTCACCTGCGGCACCGACCTCTTACGCGACGGCTGATCGCCCACCATGACCTCTACCATCGGCATCCCGATCAAACTCCTCAATGAGGCTTCCGTAAGTTTACCCAAGCCGCTTTAGCAGCCAGCGCGTGCTTACAGAAAAGCTCCAGCTGACGAGGATGTCTGTAGGGTCACCAAGTGACGGTTGAGATCGACTCGGGCCAGACGTATCGCGGGAAGCTCATCGAAGGTGCGACGACACGGCTGTGCGCATGAACAAGAGCAAGGATAAACATGCTGACACAGATTGCAGCCGAGGATAACATGAACTGCCAACTCGAGAACATCAACGTGACGCAGCGCGACGGGAAAGTCCACCATCTGGACCGCGTCTACATTCGGGGGTCGCACGTGCGCTTGTTCATCGTGCCGGACATGCTTAGGTACGTGGCTCGCACTTGGTGGAGATGCTCCGTACTCACCCTCACAACAACAGGAATGCGCCGATGTTCCGATCACGTGGTAACCGGGGCAGGGGTGTTGGGCTGGCAAGAGGGAGGGCTACGGTAAACCGGGCAGGGGCAACTGGGGGTCCGGGACGCCGCGGCAAGTAGACGAGGAAGGAATGAAGAGTATGCGAACAGACTCAATATTCAGGAAAAGGCACAAAGGAGCAAGACGACTTGCGGAAACAAACTGCGTCGAGAGCGCGCGGCGCTGGAGATTGCTCGATGTGAGATGGGTTCGCCCTACAGCAATAGCCGTCGGATCGCAAGGAGAAAGCGAGCACGGCGCTTTGTCGCGGGCAGTACGAGAATTTGAAGCGCGGATAGGCTAGAGCCCGTTTCATATGTGCCAACGACATATCTACCTAGTCATGACTTTAATATTGCCTCGCTCACTTGAAGATCCACCCATGTGAAGGCTTCCGTGCAGTACCTCAGAAGCTGAACCCCACATTTCCACACAACTTTCGTCTCCTCACACCTTAGACCACTCCCTCCCACCAATCAACACTACAATGTAGCATGCACGCCCAAACACCCATCCGTACGATGGCCCAAGAGATCAAACACCCGCGCCGCATCCTCGTCCTCGGCGCCCCCGCCGCAGGCACGCTCGACCTGCTCAAAGGTCCGCACCTCCCACTCCCACCACGGCAGGAGCAGCAGCAGCTCTGACACTCTCACGCGTAGACCTCACCAGCACCGCCCCGAGCCTTCACGACAACGGCTCAACAGCGGGTCTGACGCACGAATGGCAGGCGCGCACGCCGTACTACACCGCGAACATCCCCGTCTGGATCGACGAAGTGCCGGATGTCGCGGCCTGGAAGGCGGAGTTCCTAAAGCCTGAGGCGAAGGAAGTTGTGGAGGCTGTGGGCGCGTGGGTGTACTGTTTCCGGCACCAGGCGCGAGACGAGATTGGAGGGGCGGAGGGTATGTTGAAGGCGGTGGCGGAGGTGGCGGAGGCGCACAAGGGGTATGGAGGGGAGGGGATTATGTTGGCGGTCGGGATGCCTCCATCGGGTGGGTCGAGTGGGGGTGGAG